>VZTN01006508.1:10086-24962 GCA_013400515.1 Erpornis zantholeuca
TTTTTTTTTTTTTTTTTTTTTAACTCCACATGTTAAACACATTGGAACTTGTGAAACATTTGCAAAAGGTAACAGAGACTGATAGCTTCATTTCAGAATGCAATGAAAACTTAAAAAGGATTGTAATATACTAAGTGGTACAGAATATCAGACATTCTGGTATTTGAGAATATAATATGGTGTTATTCATGTACATATATCAGTGGACCTTTTTCTATATGTATACATTTGGACAGGCTTTTATGAGGATAAACAAGTTAAAATATGTGAGTATAAAAGTAGATTCAAAATATCTACAAAAGTTACAAAAGCAGATGTAACTGCTTTAGTGTTTGAAGTAAACCTTGCCCCTATTGCTGCTCTTTTTGTTGAATATATTAATTATAATACCGGAAACTTACATTAGCACCTTGGTGTTCAGTCCTGAATGTGGGCTTATCTTTCCTGGCTAAAAGTCAAACAGCATACAAACACTTCTCAGAGTAAATGTAAGTCCATCACCTGACACTGCATGAAATCACCAGGTTGGCTACTGTTTTCTCTACTTTTGCTGTTTCTAGGGCAAAACAGGCTCTAGTGTCTTTTAAAATAGTTTTGAATTATACCAATGATTGATTTTGGGAGCTCATTAATGTAATCTGTGATTTCCACGGGCAAAAGCAGTTGAAAGATGCTCAGCACTGTCTCAGCTGCTGGGACTACAGTGGGGTTGGAAGGCTCCCTCTTGTTGCTGAAGGTGGATTTTGCTGGGGCAGCTGAATCACAGGTCCCTGATCCACCTGTCCCACCCCCTTGCCCAAGGCTGCTGCTCTTAGCAGGAACTGCTCAACAGGGGATGCAGTAAGTAAATCTTCAGGACCACTGGTTAATGTTAATACACCAGGCTAGGAATTGAAGCAGTTCAGGAAGCTCATCTGCCCCATTACAAGTGATCGTTTCTCCATAGACAAAAAATTCAGCTGGCTGGAACGGAGGTGGGGGGACGACATGCTTTAGATGTGGAAAATGAACCCTCCTGCAATCTTAATCTTAATCTTACATTCAAATGAACAGAAAGAAACTCTGATCTACCTACTGGATAGACATCTCGCTACCTGGAATCCTGAAAGAGACCATGGAGAGCAGTAGGCTTGATAGCTGTGTAAGCTATTACTGGTTTGAAAGTGGTAATAGGAGAAAATGAAAAAACATAGGTATACTAATCATATGTGGGAAAAACAAAAGAAATCCCTGCCACGTCAAAGCCTAGGTAGACCCAGATTCATCTACACAGAAGACCTCCCTTGCCCCCTTTATTTTAAAAAAACAGTTTATATGGAAATGGTGTAGGAGGAATGAACTACTCTACATATATTGCCAAATATATATATACATATTGGCATTTTCCCCTCTTCCAATCCCCACACCATTGCCTGGCTTTGTCTCCAACTAAAATATACACTCTGTTAGTTACAGCTTTTCTAATCCTTTAATAAACAGCTGAAATACTTCTTAAAAATTCCGTCACAACTTGTCCTGACACACGTCAGCCTCAGCTGCACACTTGCACAAGGTGGGGCAGGCAGGAATGAGATGTCTCATAAAATGTAACATAAACTGTGTCATCCCTACTGGGATTCAAAGGAAGAGTCCAGAACAGAAACAGCCCTAACTTGTATCCCAGGTTTAGAACTACTCTTGCAATTCAACACATAAGGTCTGTGAAAGCAGAAACAACCCCTCCATCCTCTACCCAGATAACTAAGTGAAAACTGCATGCCGCGCAGAGGTGGTGTTGAAAGAAAACACTGTTTCTGTTTTATTTTTATCTCCTGGGTGTTGCTGGTGAGGCAAGGCCGCAGCGCAAGGGTTAAGGGCTCTCAGAGAGCCATGGTGCACTGTAGCGGGGGCGGAGACGCAGCAGAATGGAGGCCTGTGCTGCTTTCCCTGGGAAGCTTTTAGATTAGTGTGCTTCCAGCTGCATTTCCTTGAAAGTGATTTAGTTTCAGCCCATATCAGAATCCTTCATGGATCTGTTCCTATTCAAAATAAAGTGCTTCAAGAAAAGCGCTGTGATGGAGTTTAAAGTAATCTAAAAAGCATGGGTTGGCTTAGAATTTCTGTTGCAACTAAAAGGGCCAGGATTCAGGACATGAGGATAACTGAAATTATGCCTCCCTGTACATATTAAGCCCTTTTTGACCTAAGGCATTTACCACAAGGAACAGGAGGCTTCATCACCTCTCACAGGGCTACAGTAAGGGGGGTATTTTTTATGTCCCACTAAGACTTGTCTCATTACAAGATATCTCTCAATATTATGCTGAATTAACTCTCTCTGGGAACACTGTCTCTCATGCCAGCCATGATAATTTCTCTTTGTTTTAAGTACAATTCTGGAAACATTGCCCCATTTGTTATCCCAGAAACTGCAGGTTTTTTCAGACATAACTCTTGTTTAAGCAATGATTATTTTTTTAGTACCAAACCAAAAGCACAGACACGCCTTTTAAAAATATTAAGTGTTCATAAGCAGTGCTTATCCTGCGAATGCCAGCCAGGCATATGTTCTTAGAGAATTATTTCTTTAAATGACAAGATTGCCAAGGGGCCAACTGAGAACAACTAAGAAAAATGTCATTGTTCTGGGCACAGAGAGTAACAGAGGAGACATCTACACTGCAGAGCCTAGGAGCCATTCCAAGTTCCTACCCCAGGAGCAGGCTCTGGCTGAGTCCTTGATCCCGGCAGACCTCAGCCCTGGCACCTGCTCCAGGTGAACACCAGGACTGCTTTAAGAATCAGGTGTGGGTGTTGTGGAGACCTGAAGAGTGCCACGACATGTCCTTGCCAGTAAGTATGGGCATAGCAAGAGATTTATTATCTGAAAGAGAGCTGTGATCTAAGTAAACAAATCGGACAATGGGCTGGAGAGGACTGACGGGATACATACTGAGCAATGGGATGGTTTGCATGAGCCTTCCTGCTTGCTCGCTTGTACATTTCTCTCCGAGATGAAGCAGCACTTTTTTAAATTACTGGAGTGGGGTTTTGTTAGATGGTGTTTTACTAAGCTGAAAGACAAAGGGAAGAAGGGAAATGACATAAGATGAAGAAGCTGGGAACAGTAGTGGAATTAATCCAAGGCAAAAAGAGCATGCAGGAAAACACTACAGGAGGCTCTTGCATATCCTGGCTACCCACGCAAAGTATGTCAAGATCCTTGGGGTGTGGCTAAAGAGATCTAAAAGCAGTTCAGGGGCTGTGAGAAGATAGGATGGAGTGGACTATTTTGATATCAGACCCTGGTCCTCTCCCAATATCTTTTATAGAAGCAGCAACAATATTTTGAAAATGCGAGCATTTTTATTCCATAGCTTTCGTAGTAACCACTGTATTGGAAAAGGTCACCATCAGATTGTGAGGGAAACTGGCAGATCAGTTAGTATTTGCATGGCTAAATGCCAAAAACACTACCATTTTAGGGAAGAGTTTTATCTACTCTTGTTTAAGTTGCATGGGGAAGGTACAGAGAAGGACATATTTTTAGGGACCTGCAAGCACAGTTTGCTTTCCCAATCCCTATCTTGAAGAGAAAATCTATTCCTAAAAACTAGAAGAACAAGACACATGCTTACCACAAATCAAATCTACTGAAACAGAGCAACACAGGTGCCAAAGTCCTGGCAAAGGAAGAGCAGTATGGGGGCCACTGACATGGGTTTTCAAAAACAATTGAGGTATTTTTAAATTTGCTTGAGAATATTTGTTCCTGGTTGCTCACTTCCTTGTCCAGTTGCTTCAGTATGAAAAATGGCATAACTGGGTGTATCCTGCTAAACAGAACAGTAATATTTCCCACGTACTTAGCATTCAGGCAGATAGCAGAGAATTGCGTCTCATTATTGCTCCCATGGCATAATGCTGCACCTTGTCTATGCAAAGTTGGATTGTTGGGATGACTCCTCAGTGGTAAAAATACCAAGTTTGAAACACACTGTGGTTTCCACTGATGCAGCTCTTCCCTGTTCTATGTCATGTTATCTCTCTTCACCATTCCAGCTGCAAATGAACTCTTGGATATGGCATCAACATTTTTAACATTTAGGTACACTCAGCAACATATATTAAACCTCATTCTGAATCCACAGTTTTCAGTCTCATTCTACATTAAAATTAGTTTGGAACTACATGTTTCGTGTTCCAAGTTTTCCTTTTTTCTTCAGGCTGAGCACATAAAATAGGTATGTGAATGTTTCACCTGGCAACCAGCTTGCAGCCCCAGCTCAAGGATCCACTCTGACTTCATCAGGACTTCAAAGGAAAATGCTACACAGCTCTGTTACACAAATGCTGTGGAGTGGTGAGAGGCAGTAGTGAAGAGGTTAAAGATACACTAACATGGTCCAGATTTCTATTTTGTACCTGAATTTGAAAGCAAGAAGGCTTGGAAGAAGCATAAGGGAGAAGGGATGGATTCTGGAGGTGAAAGGGAAAATAATTTTCTTTAGGTCCATAGCAAATATTGACAAAAAGTTTCTTTTACACCTCAAATGGCTACGGTTATATTAGCTGGCTTGGAGTATCCCACAAATATGTTCTTCCCCCAAGAAAGACATTTCCTGGGGCTGGGGGAGTGCAGGCGGGAGGGGAGAAGTTGGGAGAATGGGGATATTCGATGTATTGTGGTATGTCTGGAATCCTCTTATCTAGCAAGACTGAGAACACCTGGACAACACTTGTCTTCCTCCCCCACCCACCTGTGCAAATTGCTAAGCACACTGAAGCTCAAAGCACTGCACCATACGCCAGTCACATCACAGAGATCCATTGTGACTTCTCCGTACATCAAAGAAAAGTCATTGCACATCTTCGCACAAGTACTGAGGGAGGCAGTTGTGAAGGGGTTAAAAGATCAAGTTCTGCTATAAAGATAACAGGAACTGGAGAACATGCAGCAGATGTTCCATGTGGAGGCACTTAAGTTTACAGTCCCACCTGTGTCCGTTTAATACCTTTAAAAACAATCTCCTGTTCATTTGTGAGGGAGAAGAGAAAATCAATGTTCCAATCTCACCATCTTCTCACAACATCCACATCTCACACTGAGGAAAGGGAGGAGGGGATGCAATGAGCAAGAAAAGAGGGTTGAAGTTGACATTTAAAGATGTGAATGTACTGAGATTTTTGCAAACACACATCCCCATGTGGAAAGTCAGACATTCTTTTATGTGCAAGGCAACTCGTGCTCTGTGCTGGGGAGCAGCAGCCCAACAGTAATGTCAGCATTTAGAATGCCTTAAGAGCAGCACAAACAATAACTAGCCATGTCACAGTTTTACAACCTTCTTTTTGTTTCCTTTCTTCCTTCCTTCCTTCCTCCTCACACTCTTACACCCCTTCCAAACAAACCAAATGTATTTCACTACATGTGTTGAATGACTTCAAAGAAAATAATTAAGTCACAATTTTATGGAAATATGCAACCAGACAGATAAAGGCTGAGGCTGAGTGCGATGGTCAATTGCACTACCAGACATCAGAAGATCCACGTGGGAGAGGCTTGAGAAAGTTCCATGGTAGTATCTTATTCTCATATATGTGTCCATGGTCAAATAGATCTGGAGCTAGCAGAAAAAAACACCCGGTTACACAGAGCTGTGGGTTTGTTTCCATTCATCCTGCACTAAAGAGATGAAAACATAGCCTGCAAGTCATATCCAGGGACACTGGATATAAAATCCTGCTTCGTTTTTCGAGGCTTGTTGGTTACAAAGAAAAGCTCCCAAGCATGATTCCGCAAAGCTCATACATACATACGTACATACATACGTACCCATGATCACTGGCATCCTGAAATGTTCCCAGGGTGATGAATACGCCCAAATAAATTTCTGCATCACTGCTGGTTGCTTTCAACAAGCAGCAGGGAAGAGGCAGAGAATGCATGTCTCAAAGAACTGAAATGATGAGTTAGTGGAAGGAGGGTAATATGGAGCTTGAGAGCTGTGATCTTAAAAGGGAGCAAATTGTTCAGTGATGCCAATCTCTCTGTGAACTTCCACAGACATCACTGGGATACTGTTGTGCTGGAAAGTATGCAATTCGTATATTTATACTGTGACCCACGAACCATAATTTAACATGGAATTCAACCCTCTGTGCTTAAATGACTTTGACACCCTGAGGCTACAGCAAATCAAAGAACAAAACAACTACTGTCTCCTCAGGCAGGCACGGTTCTTAAAAATATAACATTACACAGAAAACAAAGGTAGAATAGTTTCATAACTATGTACAACACACCTTAGTGCCTTGTCTTATGCCAGATGTCTCCTCACTGCTGGCTATCTGCCATTTGCACCAGTCTCCCATTTCAGGCCCTGGCGCAACCCAAGTCACTCCTCCTCGTGACCTATCTGAAGGAGGACTTAAAACAAAGAAATAGCTGGAGAGTAACCATGAGATACCTGCTTTCAAAGGAGATCGCCTCTCTAGCCAGCACTCCAGAAGTATTTATTCTATTTCTAGCTTTGCCATGTGCATGACAATGGATTGTCTGTTTGTACTTTTATACCTCAGTTTACTTACCCTCTGTTTTTCCCCTTCACGCAACCATCACTTAAAGAAAACACTTAAAATGTTTCATGTTGAAAAACTGGGATTTCAGCATCACAGGAAGGTTTTAGCATAGAAATTGTTCAATTGTTGCTCAAGAGCTGAGGTTGCAGTCGCAGAGAGCTTCTAGCAAATGAGAACACCTCTGGCTTTATCTGCACAGCTAGGTGCACATACAAATGAATACACAGGACTGCATCGGTACTGATGCCTTTTCCTTGTCTTAAAAATTAAAAACCAAAACATGGCTTATGGGGGAAAGGGGATTTTACCTTGGTATTTATGTCAGGATCCCGGCGTACAGCACTTCATCCAGGTGGAATGCCCCGAAAATGCATGCACCACCCCTCACACCGAAATACACAGAATTATAGGCCTTGCAAATTAGCATATCTATCAAAGATTCCTCAATGAGAGGCTCGAGTGAACCCCCTGTTCTGAGGAACATTCCTCCTGGATGGGTCTATCTTAGTTTACAAAAATGTGTTCTAGAGAGGACCTTGGTGTCTGGGGCTTCCAGGATGTTTGGTCTCCTGGTTTAACAGTGCAGTGGGTCTCAGCTGAGTTATCAGACTTGGAAAGTTACAAGTATGTAGGCTAAAACCACTAAGAATACATAAAACTCTAAAAAAGGGTATGTGAGAGGGGTATAAAAGAAAAAGCAAAAAAATCATTCTGGCATCAGTACAAGCTACGTTGTTGTCACGTGTAGCATTACTCTATTTAAGAAAAGCTCAGCACACTTGCTGCAATACTTTATTAACATAGTTTCTTCAAAGTTCATATCATAGAGAAACCGGCTGCTGCCCTCTCCTCCCAAATCAGGCACATCTTCTGGAAATACTTGTGGGTCTGAAAGGAAACACCATTTGCAGTGAAGTATTTGGAGAGCTCAAAGCTCACCAATGGAGAAGAACTTCTAGTTCAACACTAACAACTCTAGCTCTGACTGTGAGAGCAGGCAACAAACTCATCTTACAGCTGCCATCTGCATAAGGATTCCCCATGGGTTCACTTTCACATCCAGAAACCTGATGAAGTCAGGAAGGCACAGTCATTTCTAATTTCGGATGAGCTGCCAAGAAAGATCACAACATGCTCCTTAGAAATGTAGCTGGGAAATACTGGGCAATTCCAGTTCTTTCCAGAAGGCACTACCCATGAAGAACTTCTGTTGCACCCAGCCACAGTGAGGTCCTACAAAGACAAAGAGGTGGATTTATTTTTTTCCCGTTACTTTCCTCCATGCTGGCTTGCCCTATGTTATCAGGAAGCTTTCTGGCTGGGACAAGATCTTCCAGACGTCTTGCAGGCAGTTCTGGGGCTGTACCAATTGCTTGTTTGGGTACAGGAGACCTCTGCAGCTCCTTGAGAGCACACTGGCTTTCCTAGAAGCCTGACCAAGCCTCCTGTTTCCCCCACTCCATTTTCAGAATCAATAATTTCAGTCGCTTATTGTTTCTGTTATATAGCTATAACCTCCCTTTGTTTATTTTGCCTGTAATCCCATTTCTCTCCCCTACCAGGCCCAGTGGGTTAAACTAGGGAGTGTTGCCAAGGGTCTGAGCCTGTATAATAGAGATAATACCTTTTGCACTGCACTGTCCCTGGGGAAGGGTGGAGGTGTGGGCTCCAGCCACCTTCCCCCACTCCCCTCCATCTCCTCACCAGAGCCTGACAGGCCCATCGCAGCCTCCCTGCTGTGGTACCCATTACTGGCCCTGTCCATTCTCCCCACCTCGTGCAGAAGGATTTTAGTAATGCAGAGTGCTAGCAGCCTACCTGCTTATTAACCATTTAGGGTGGAGGGACAGACCTGTTGAGGGCCAGGGTGAGAGCTGCGGTGGTATCTTCAGGAGCTCCTTGCAGCGGGATTTGTTTCCCTGCTTGTACCCACCTCTTCAGCGGCTCTGGTGCCCTGTGGACTGCACCATGTCCTGCGTCAGGCAGAAGATCAGTGGTGGCCTGTTCAGCTAAGGGGTTCTTAGGAAGACAAAGCACCTGGACAGGACTGCCAGGAATAACACATTTTCCCACTAATAGCTGCCTGGATATAACAGAAATCTCCTCAAGCCCTCTCCATGTACTTTTCCCGTCTCTTTTGACTCTGATGTAATTCTTGACAGGTGTCTATTAGAGTGAGCGATTAATCTTCCGAGGCTGAAATCCTCCTGCTTGGTTCCTATCACAGTACTTTTTTTTCTGCTCATAGCCCTGTGGGCACCAGTTATCAGGTGGTTACTCTCTGAGGCCTGGGCTGCACTCACTGAAACTTAGAGGGTTGGGACCTACTTCACAGAGTCCTTTGGTGTTTTGTCTTTAAAGACCATTCCCCTCCCCCTCCCCCTTTTTCACTGATATGCTCCTTCCTGGCATGCAGGTTACCATAGAAAACATTCTTAACTTGCTCTGTATCTGATACTTATTTATGATTTCTTCTCGATGACTGTTAGCCAAGAAATAATTCTCCGCCTTATCTACAACTGAAACCAGAAAAAAGCAGAGAGCAGAGGCCATGGTTTCAGGACTGTGAAGGGTTTTCTCTTGCTTTTTCTTTGCTGTGGTTATTATTTTTCCATTTTTTAAGATGAATAAAGATTACTGCAACACTGAATTAAAACCTTTGCTATAGTGTAAAATGTTAGGGTTTTTAAAAGTAGAGAAAACTTATTAAATGCTTTCAAAAAAGTTTTTCCCACTGACCACAAATGGAAACTCTTTTGAGTTCATTTGGTAAAATCTTGGGCTTTTGAAGTCGATCAGAAGGGGTCCTTTGATGCCTGTTGTTTATTGTTGAGAAGAAGCAGAACGGAAGGAAGCAGAGTTTCTCAGTATACTCCTGTTTATATTCCAGTTTTCTTTTGGGATGGTATTTGAACAATTTCAAGTAGATTAATTCATTACCTTAAAGCAGAGTATCACCCGGCAGAACAAGAGGACTCTTCTGAATGAGTCCAGTTTTATGCCCAGTTTTGCTGCCTAGACTTGCACTGAAGAGAGGCAGATTTATGGATGGTGGAGAATGTAGTGGTTAGCTTTGCTGAGTGCAAAGGCAGTCTCAGAGGTAGTATGGATGCCCACACAACAGTGGTTGCGTACTTGCATGTAGCATCTAGCACATTAATTACAGTTTTGCCAGAATCCCTCAACACAGACAGAACTTCTCTAAGGTTAAAATAAATAGTGATTGCCTCTGGCAGTACAGCATTTACAAAATCAAATGCACATGTTCTATATATGTAGTGCTACACATGTACCACTGTTCTATAAAAGTGCATCTGTGCCTTATCTTGGATCGGATGTCATCATCATCTTTGTATGGCATTTACTGGCAGGATACCATTAGAAATTAAGAAAACATACACTTCTTACTGCCCAGCATTTATCTCCATGTTGCTAATAAAAAACAGATCTGTAACATCTGAATCCCCTTAAATAGTATGAACTAGCATGTGGCTTAGTTGCTGGTTAGAGTCTGACCAGGGACTGCTGTTGTCTGCTCTTTTACAGCCCTTACCTGGTCACCCATGTGCTGTGAGTGATTCACTCAATTTGCATTCTAGAAGGCAGAAGGAGTCTGAAGTGGTAATTAGACTCTCCATTGCCTTGCAAGTTTTATTACTGTAGATATCCAGAATCTGATTCTCTTAACAATGTGCTGGGCAGAGCCATTAATTTCAACAAAGGTGCAGATTTACACTTGTAAAGGAGAAGAGGACTGATGCTGTCAGTGGTAATGATAGAGATAGAAGAAAGGTAAACCTTTATTCTCCAACTGACTCCAGAAAACTGCAGCTCTAAATGTGTAGTCTAGACCTGAAATTGCAGTGGTTTATGGTCCTGTAAAGTTGCTTAAATAGTTAAAACAGACTCTGCCAAGAAAACAAGATTCGTAAAAGACCTTATCTTGTTTCCCAAAATGACTGAGATGTCTTTCCTATTGGTGTTGTCCATTTGTTTGAAATAAAAAAAACCCTTGAAACAGCTAACCAGGAGAGAGAGTAGCCCAGTGGGGAGACCTTTTCTTTCAGTTTAGATAAATGTGCAAAATGGGCTCTGATGAGATGAGGCAGTCATTATTCTTACTCTACTTGCTAAGTACTCATTGTTTCCTCCTTCCTGCAAGCTAGGGAAACTGGAAGGTACAGAGGAGTGTTGACTGGGACACTAAGGGAGAGATCAGTATCACTCACTTCAGAGGTTTTGAGATGTGTATCTATTCTACCTGCTGTGAACCTTTCTTTGCTGTAGAGCATTACCTGCAGTAGAGGGATTTCTTCAGATGTTAGAGAAACTAGGACTAAATCTAGTTTACAAAGACAGCAAGAATACCAGGACCTACCATGTCATGGAATTTCCTAGCAGAATGTATTCACACATATTTGACAGGAAATTTTAATAATGAAATTTATATTGGACATAGCAAATAAGAAGTGCAGGTATTTACCCAGGTTTTATAGCAGCATGTTTCTGTGATGGGTAAACATTAAAAATATACACAAAGGACATCCAGAAGAAATAATTAAGGACAAAAGACTAAGATGAGGTCTCAAATCCTCTAAGCAGTGGAAATACAACAAACATAGCACATAGTGACAAACATAGCTCAGTTATTCCCATCCTTGGGTACTTTGCATCTCCAGTAGCTCAGTCAAATTGCACAAGTACCCTTAAGGAATGGTACAGTACTGGCCACTTTAATGTCTGATTGATGTCTGTGGAATAAGTCTTTGTCTTATAGCTACTGAAACAGTGTGTAGAGAAATGTAGCTGATTTTCAAGTGCAGCAAAGTCTAGTTTTGAAGTGAGTAGCTAAATCTTCACATTTATAGATCCAGGCAGTAAAAATGCCATTTTCTGGGATTCATATGGAATTCTCTGCAGCAGCAACTCTCTGATGATTATCAGAATATCACGAGCTTACATTTGTTTGAAACTAGGCTATTTGGCCACTTTAACATATTTTGATTTACTTTCCATCCTTTTATATCCCTCAGAACCACACATTAGTCGATGGAACCAAATACTGGCGCTTTTTTTCTGCTTGTTCTTTCTATGGTAGTAGCAACTTGTAGTCATTGAGTGGTTTGACAATCAAAGATGCTCCTTCCTCATTTTTTGTAAAAGATATTTCAGTGTTAGCATCATGTTGATTTGACCTGGATCATGTTACTGTTGTAGGGTCACTTTCTTCAGCCTCAAGTAAGAATTTGATAATAAACTGACAGCGGTGGGGCAAATTCGCTCACTCCAAACCCAAAAAAATGAGAACCGTAATAGGCCTCTTTTACTTCTCAGGTTAATACCTTTACTGACTAGCTATAGAGCCTGTCCCTGTTTTCCTCCTTTGTTTTTTCCTCCCTGGAGCCACCTTTCTAGATGAAACTCAACATTTCTCAACACTTCTCAACACTTCTAATATATCTTAGAGGGCATCTTCAAGGCCAAAGATTTTGGACAAAAGGATACAATACATACAAACTGAAGAGTTTTACCACAAAAGAAAAGCAGATGGTGCCAACACAGCACAGGTGAACTTTGGATCTCTCAGAATGCTGTCAACCCATTTAATAAAAAGCCAGTTGAATTTATGTCTGTTGATATCTTGTATCTAAAAATCCCCCAGCAAATAAATACTTTTTATCACAAACAAATTGCTTAATTGGCTTTTCTCAGCCTTTGGGTGGGGGAAACAAAATCATTATTGAGTTTGATTTTCTTAAGAATAACTAGGTTATAGAGGCAGAATTTGGGAATATACATTCAAACTGATGGAATACTGAGGCTTTTTCTTCATAAGACATTTTGCATATCTGCTCATTGACATCATGTTTGTTTTACCTGTTGTTTGCATCGAGACACAGTAGTGTAATCAAAATATTGAGACAGTAGATGAGGCAGATTATGCAGCAGGCATCAAAAGCTGTTACTTTTTAATAAAAAGTATTGAGCAATAAAGTGCTTAGATATAAGCTGTTAGTAAGTACAAGAATACTAGTGAGATTTTTCTCTTGGTAAGACAGTAACTAAGATAATTGAAATATTAGTGGGAGAATAAAATCTGACTTGGAAAAATGTAAGTTAATACACTCCATGCAGTGAAAACATTAGATGGAACTTTTTGTCGCTGTGGGTCGGTTTTGGTGATTTTTTATCCTTCATTTGTGTTTTAGCTAAAAAAGAAAGGATGCAGTAAATTAGTCCGATCGGTTTGGTAAAACATGAAAATTAGCAGAGGAATTTGAACACAGTAATGTATTGAAAAATCAGTGTACCAGTCCAAAAGAAAAATAATTTTACACACTGTCAGGATATGAAATGTCTTGGATATACTGAGAAACAGCTGATCAGATAAATATGATATTTTCTTCAAAAGTTGAAAGATAAAGTTTGCCAAAATGAAAACTCAAGTGTCTAAAACTGCTGCTACACATGGATGTTTAACTAACATGAAAGGCTCTAAAAAACTAACATAAGAACATTCAGTGACAGGTAATAATTGGCTTAATTTTCCACCTTACTAATTAAAGCAGTTATTTCACTCAGAAACAATTTTATTAGAACAAAATATCTTCTGTATATCTGTATTTTTGTTTTGCGTTTTTCTTCAGGCCTCTTCCTTATTGAGGCAGAAGAACAATACTATAAAATGCCTTTGGAAGAAGTTTTACCTCAAATGCCGTTCATATGGAAATGGGGAGTATGAATAAACAGACCACAATGACAAGAGATGCAGTCACATGATCATAGGGTAATTCGGGTGAGAATGTCCCCAGTCCACACTCAGGAAAAACTCAGATGTCAAATCAGAGACTGCTGTATTTTTTTTTTTCCAGTTAACTCTTGAAAATCTTCAAGAGAGAGCACGGGTTCTCTTGGCAACCTCTTCCACCTGCTGTGCTTATATCCAGTTTCTCCTTTCTTTGTTTCAGTGTGTGCCTGTTGACCACATTCTCCCACCACACACCACTATAAAGAGCCTGGTTCCTGCTGTCCCAATATTTCAGCATGCCCAGGTCCCTGCCCTTCAGATACAGACTGATACCCTCAGTTTGGTGCCACCTGCAAGCTGGATGAAGGTGTAGCCTTTCACTTCCTCCATGCCTCTGATAGTGATATTGAACAGGACAGGTCCCAAAACACTTGTAACTGGCCTTCAGGTAGAGTACAACTCATTAACCACTCCTCTGGGAGCATAATGATCCAATGCTGCAGAATATTGCCCCATTCTTACATATTCTGATCTAGGTGGTTCTGAAAACAAGGTGACTTCCTTAAAAAAAAAATTCTAGTGGTAATCTGAATGGGAAAAAAACCTTGGTCTATTCTTGTCCTGGAAACATTTTAAAAGGAACTCTTTTAAACAGTGTTCTTGCTAGCAGGATGTAACTCTGGCCAGCATATACAGAGATGGTCTGTGTTATAAATTATTTTACAGAACAGCGCTGTTGAGCCGAGAAACTTGATCTGGCGTTCTGGTAGCTAGATCCTTCCAGCACAAGTATAAAAATGGCTAAAATTGTCAGCATCAAACTGAATAAAGCATCAACAGCAAGTTCTTGTAGAATACATACTACAGCCATTTGCCCAAGGAAAATAAATGATTCTAACATGTAATATAAATGTTTTATACCAAGGTAACTACCACTACTTTTGCTAACATGAGCTCCGGTCCCAGAATGTTCCATAGCATTTAAATCCACAAGATTTGGTTTTCCAGCCAGGTTCAATCAACTTTGCTGCACAATACTTCTATTTTGCAAGTGATTGTAAGAAGAATAAATGCTGCAGAAGAATGCAATTGTAGAAAAATAAACTTGTATCAACCATTACTTCTCAAAAGCCACAGTTTTCCCCTTTCTTTGCAATTTTTCTCAAAATTCTCTGGTTTCAGTGACCTTTATATATAGAACAATTTCTCTTTCTTACTGCTTTTCATAAGACAAAAAAGATCTAGTAGGATGTTGAAAAGATGGGCAAAATGCATGACTTCTTCGAACAGTGAATTTCCTAAGTGAAAAATCTTCAGCTTTCTTCACTTTTTTCTCTAAATGAAAAAAGCATATTTCATCTGATTGTATTCATATGTATGTAGTCCTGTAAAAAAATAAATGAAGCTGATGCATGGTTTGCTGTAAGAATGACAGACTAGTGACAAAAGCTAACCAATGTCTAGATTGCCTTTTATGCTCTCTTCGCCTGGAGATATCAACATGACTTTTTAAACAAAGTGAGTTGTCAAATTGTGTTAAATTGATACTGATCCCTGCCCCCCCTCC
>VZTN01006509.1:217-15646 GCA_013400515.1 Erpornis zantholeuca
CTCAGCTGTTCCTTGTATGACTTCCCCTATAGGCCCTCACCATCTACACAGGCTTCCTTTGGACATTACACTTTGTGGAGCTCTTTCTTGTAATCTTAATTTACAAAGAGTAGCAGCAGCTTGTATGTGTAAAGTCTTGTGCTTCTATAATTGCGTGGTCTAGATATTCTTGGTTTTCAATATTATTTGTGTATCAGAACTGAACTTCCCTTCTCTCTGAGAATTCTTCTTGCTCAAATGGAACGGGATTACTTAAGGTTTTGTAGTTTGGTAGGCAGCAGTTGGTTTGACTTAGAAATGTCTCCAAGAGGCTATGCTAGGGACAAAGAAGGAGTGAGAATGGTCTGGGGTAAAAAGCTGTGTATGGCATCCTTGCACTGAACCCCAGCTGGAAGATGTGCTAGAGTTTTGATAGAGTCGCAGTAACCTGAAGGTGACATGAACCTAACAATTAAGTAGTATGCTCACAAAAATGAGTAGTCTTGAAAGGAAAAATGATAATCTTGTAATCAGGAGGGAATGGGGAGATGAATAAATGACTTGAATGTTAACTGAATGTTCCAACCAAAATGAAATCTGTGGTTTACTTAAGTAGAGAAAGCAATTTGCCAAGCTGAGTAGATGTAGTGGGAGTGAGGGGCTTTGGGCATGGACAGTGATCATTTTGTCCTCAATGCTTTTGGATTTTACCATAAATTTATTAATTTCATTGCTCACTCCTTAAAAGGAGTGGAGAGCATTTATCTCCACCCTATTTAATGCAGAAAAGGAATTTAGGTTTGTAAAGAATGTCATGATCAGTGGGTGTGTAGGTACTGAAGTGGGAATGGGTAACATCAGTGTCCTGGGCAGGGCAAGATTGAGGACAGTGTGGTAGTATCTGCTTTACAGCAGTTTTTTGGCCTTGTTTGTGCTCCTGCTTGCTTTTGACTGCTTCAGGGACATAAAGCTGCAGAAAATCTAGTCTAGTCAGGATAAGGATTTGCTTTGTAACAGCCATACTGGATCTTGTGAAATTTCTTATTTTGAAAATCTTAGGGTATTTATTGATTTTCCTTAGTGTCACAGTCATGGGAGTGAATTCAAGTCTCCCATGTGCTAAAAATTCATAATAATTAGGAGTGTAGAATAGAATATGCAGAGTATTCCAAATTAAACATAAAGTTCAGAGAAGAGCAGATAAATAAAAAAAAATCTTATAATCACACAACAAATTAATTATATTGATAGTTTCTAAAATTTCTCAAGTTTATATGACTGACATTTATTATGTAAAAGTGGTGTAGAACCTTTAAAATTAAAATAATTTTTTGGTTTTAGTGTGAACTCTATTTTGGATCTTCTTCAAAATTTAGAAGCAATCAAATAATATATTCCATCTTTAGTTTTTCTCTTCAAAGTATAATGAGAGAACATTTTTAAATAAAGCAAAGATATCTCTGTGTTAAAATAGTGTTTGATTGACTCACTATAATCTCTAACTCAAAATATCAGATTATTTTAATTTTCCAGGGATGCAAAACTTTTATATTGATGGCAACAGTCCGGTCCTATGTATTTAACACATACCACATATGTGAATGGAGTGTAAAAATTATATATGCAAATATGGATATTGGAAGCTGTCCTCCCATTCTCATCTACTGTGGTCTTAAATTGCTAATGCTATGTAACAGGCATGATTTCCCAGGTGGTTGTATTGTTGTGGTATCAGCTATTAAATGTGATAACGTGCTAGAGTAGTTAGACAAATAAATATTGATTTCAGTTATTTATTATTGGTGAATATTTTCATTCATGGTTTTGAAATGACAATTGTCTGGGTTGGATTTAGAATGCAAGAACATTAACTTCAGTCAATTCTTAGAAAAATTCATATGTGTTTCCATCCTTTAGAGGTCTTTTGGATGAGGTGCAACACAAGGATACATGTAAAAGCAAGTGTTGGCACAAAAGGAGATAAAATTCTATTTAATACATTAAGTAAACAAGTGGTCATTAGCAGAATGAAAATTATTTATAAGAATCTGTGTAGGAATTTAATCCGGTGTTCATAATAATTTTGGATTTTAATATAATCCTGTGTCTATTTTTATCATTAAACTCAGTAACAATTTGTGTGTGTGTGTGAATATAGGCTTTAAAAACCTTTCATTTTAACAATTTTATAAAAATTAGAGCTTTCTCAGGACCAACCCTCTAAATCAGATTCAGCAAGCTGAGATGGCTGATTTTGGAATGGACGAGTGACTAAAATCTGCTATCATACAAATTGGCTTGGCAGAGACAAAGAGATATTTTCCCAGTATTTCTTTGCCTGACTTTCATTCAAATGAACAAGCATGGAAATTTGTGTTATTCTAATTCTTGCATTATTCTGATTCTTGCGTTATTGGTTTTGTGTTAGGTATTATACTTTCCATGTTGTAATTAGTATTAATGATGATAACTTGAAAATTAAAAAAGTTAATTTAACTCACTAGGTCTCCTCCTTCATTAGTGTTTTCAACAGTGTCATTTAGGAGTAAATGCTTCATCTAACAGTAGTGATTCAATCATAACACACTGTAATAGCAGAAGCATTAGAACTCTCATGATCCAAAACCTCTCTCAGTGTTTCTCATCTCATTCTCTAAATGGGTCCAGTCATTATCTTTCTTAGCTCATTTCAAAAAAGCAAAACAACCCTTTACTTTTACATGCAACCTTTTATTCCTTGAGGGTACCTAAAGGCTGTTGTGCACAACGTTTATTATTTCACCCTTAAATATGCATTCAGCTCTAGACTGGAACAAAGTGGAATGCTTAAAGGCTCAAAATTTTCTGCTCTTTCAGGATGACAGTTCTTTAGATTGCCTCTGTTGGGAAAGAGCAAATGGTGCAAGCTGTTCTAAAAGCCATGTGCAAATTCTGCCAGCACCAGAATCTGCAGACTCAGCATATACTGGGGAGTTTTATAGAAAATAACATTTTTTTTCCTGTTATAGCTTTCAGCTCAGGACCTTCTCATATTTCCTATATGTTAATAAGCTTGTCTTCAAAACCCTTTTAGCAGTGTATGTTCTTTTTTTCAACTTTACATGTTTGTTTAACAGATGCATCTGAGGGATATCAAACCATTAAGCTGTACATGACTATAGCATAATTCTGAAGACTCTCACATTCTGTGTTGAGTTCACTTTTATAAATTTACATATGTGATTGTCCAGCACTTGTTATAAATGTCTAAACATGATCCAGAAGTTCTCATTTCAAGCTATTTTGTCAACTGATAAGCTCAAGTTCTCCAGCTTCTCTATTAATAATACAGTAATACAGGCAGCAATCTCAATGAAGGCTTAAAATAGACACTCACATTCAATTGTTATAAAGGTATAGCTGTACTATTAAACAAGATCTTCTAAGTTTGTTATCAGGGAATATAGAGGGAAAAGCAGCTCCTTTCTGTGTGGTATGGATAAATCTTTTTCATTCGCCCTCCCTCCTCTTCCCCCATGCTACTCATGCAGATTAAAACAGCTCAGAGCTGACTAGACTGTTGTTTTCTGAACTGTTCCAGCTCGATTTAAAATCCTAATTTTACTGGGCATCTTGTGATTTATACTCACATGTGCTACAGCTGCTAGGGGATCCATTCGACTGCAGTGTCTTCTGAGGCAAATCAAAACATTGTTATACATGTAATTTATAACATTTGAGACATATTAATGCCTGATAACCTTCCTGATATTAGGTGAGCTGCATTTGTCCTCCAGTGACTGCATAACAATTTGGAATGTATTCCTATCTCCTATGCTTTTGCTTTGCCACCTCCACTCTCCAGTTTTTCTGCCCACTATGTAAAATCTCTATCTTTTCTATATTATTAGAAACAGGTCACGTAAAAACCTGACTGCTAGTCCTCTTGGGGTTATTGTTTTTTGAGTCCATTTTAACACTAACCAGCTACTCTGGGGAGGGTATATAGCTTAGCTGTTATCTTCTGAGTGTCTTAAAATTAGATAAAGTCTAAATGAGTCTTGGCATGTAACTTTTACAATAAGTATAACAGCTTTCAACAGTCTGAAATTGTTTTGTTTTTTGGGGTTTTTTTTTCACCATGTAAAGAAAGTACAAAAATATACTAATTTTTTTGTCTTCATCACCCTGTCTCTATATTAAGGTACAGGCTTGGGAATCAATCTGTGAACAGTCTGTGAATTATTGCTGTGATTATATGTCAATCCTCTATTATTATTTTGTCATATTTTTGCTCCTTATGTCTGTATTGTGAAGACATTAAACAGGCTACGTGATCTGGAGTTTGGAAGACTGCTGTCTAAATGGAAAAATAGCATGGCTATATGTCAACTCTTTTTATTCAGACAAGGTTATTCTCTTATTCAGAGAATTACTGTTTTAAGGGACTAAAAGAGCCTTCCAAAGAATGGACAGATGAGTTGTTGATGTAAGGCTCTAAAAGTCCAAATGAGAAAGTTTTCTGAGATAGGCCAGAGGAAAAAAAATGAAAAAAGGGAGGGAAGGAGGTGTGCTTAAAGAAGGATTAAACACAGCTAAAAATGAAAACCAGAAATTTTAGAAAGAATTTTACAAATTCTCAGCCTGAGAATGTGTGAATGAAGTAAGGATGACTGCCATAATACTGTAGATAGCTAAATGGCACTAGGGAATCGAAGGCAAGAAATGATACATAAGTTAGTATTTCATTTGGTAAAGTAAAAGTCCTATGTGTTTTAAAGCTTAAAGATGCTTAGTGTTAGAAAATCGTTAACAAATCCATTTGTCTTTCCTTAAACTAACATTTCTATCTGAAATTTCATACTGTAAACCAGCACCCACGGACCTAGAACTCAGGAAAATCTGGGTGTTTCAGCTAGTGGGATTTGTTGTTGCACCTCCAGTCTTCTGTCACCATTGAAATTGAAAGTGTGTAATGAAAGCACCTTCAGGTCAATGAACTTCAAAGAGATCACAGCCAAAAATTTTTGTTCCATTTCTCAGGGACCTTGTTTCCTTGGTGCACAGTTCTCTGCATTTTCCCAGGAGTGTGGGGAACAGAGTGTTGTGTAGAATGGGAAGCCGTGCAGTTGTCTAGGAGCTCTACCTGCTTCTTGACTAAAGTGGGGGATGAAGCTTGATAAAGTTTTCCACTTGGACAAAGACTTTAATGAGATTTCATGTAGTCTATTGTACTTCATGTCTAAATATTTTTTCTTGACATATTTCTATTTGAACCTTGGGTATGAGCTTATAGGTTTTTTGCTTGTACCAGGCATGAATACATACATGCACGCACACAAATATATAATTTTTATATCTGTATACATTCTTGCCAGAAAAAAACAATTCTTTACTCTTTTTAAGGGGAATTACAGTTTTAGTGTAATGGAAAACTAACAATCATAATTAAAAGGAAAGAAATAATGTAAAAAGTTTGGGTTTCATTTTTTTGTCAATGGCAGTAAACATGACATACAGATAGAATTCCAATTTTTGAAATGATTGCTGCCTTTTCAATAGAAATACCTCAATTTCCCTGTGTTTAAGAATCCACCTAAATTTGCATCCATATTATGCAAACTTTTGTTCTCCTTCTTCTCCTCTGTTTTTTTTCCCCTCCATTTTTTGCTTTTAGCTTTTTTCCTAATTTTCCCTTCTTATTATGTTGCTTGGGTGGTTTTTGTTGGGTTTTTTTCCCATTTCTTTTTCGAGTCTTGATTTTAGCTTTTTAGTAGCAATGGCAGGTCTGCACAGTGGAAATGGTCTGGACTCTTAATCACAGAATCATAGGATATGTTGAGTTGGAAGGGACAATTCCAATTTTTAAACTTTTCAGAGTCATTGAAAGCACATTGTGAATTAATTTACAGCAAAACTTAGAGAACTTTAGACTTTACTCATCTACATGTGAACAGGTCCATTGAGTTGCTATTGGGTGTGAATAAAATAACATCCTATTGTATATTAGTGATATAGCTTTTTTTATACAGTTATGCAATTTTAGATCCTGTTCTTCCTGCCTAAAAAGAAATGAAGCCTGAAAATTGTGAAAAATTTATTCTCATTTCAAGGCTGTTCTTTCATCTAACTTATTATACTGCCATCATCTTCAAATCATGCAAAAGCTGCCCTTTTCATACTGAAGTATGATGAATAGGTATTTAATGAAGTCTTATCAAAAAAATTGTACAAGAATGCAGTAATATCAGCAAAACATTAGTGTGCCAATACCTAGTGCATACAGTAGCACAGTAGATGCTCTCTATGGACATAATTAGTGTAGTCTTTCAGCATATGGAGTGACTTTGTAGGGGAAGTGCAGCCACATTCCTTGCATGATGCATTCAATAACATGCCTGTTATGTGCAGGGGACACACACCCCCGTTTTCAGAGCTGAAGTAGATGTGATCTTTGGTTGTACCTGATCAGCTCTGTTCTGAGACAACATATGGCACATGTTAAGCTTCACAGCTTCTGTGCTTTGCTTAATGTGACAGAGAGAAAGAGCTTCACAGTAATGGTAACTGTTAGCTGGAAAGATAGTAAACATGGAAACCATGGACAATAAGACTTTATATTGATATCCTGGCTTTTACTATTCATAGCTCCATCTGTGATATCTCATAGATCTGATTTTCAGTATTACAATGCTATTATATGGTGAGTTTTGGTTGGGATCTCCACCTAACAGCAAGTTTAAATAACGTCGTTTTCTCTTCATGAGATATTTCTAGCATGTGAGAAATTACTTTTGCTCTCTGCCAGTATCTGGAGGAGCTGAGCTGGAATAGTCTTAGCTGTGCATCTTCCTGATCTTTCAAGAAATACTTAACATAAACCTTGTAGCTTTAGTACATTCTGTCTTCTAGTATTCTATTATAATGTAAACAAGACAAGGTTGTTTGGGAGGATGGTATTACAAATTTCAAATTGCTTTTTTTTCCTCAACCCTATAAGCATTAATTAATATTCACCCATCTGTCTCCATCCACTTCCTACTTCTCTCCTTATGCAAAACTATCAGTTTAATGTGGAGGCTGTCAGGCCATTAAGGGGCGCTTTGTGCAAATGCATTGCAGTGAAAGAATCTTCTTGTTTCTTACAGCTAAGAGGCCAGTTTGGACAAAGTGTACCTCCAAGTATGGAAACATAAATGAAATCTAATACCAGATAAACTCTAACCATCAAAATGAACTATTTCAACAGCTTACGAGAAGTGTGCCAGGAAAGAATGAGATGTATTCTTGCAGGAGTCTGCATCATGAAATAAGTCAAGGAACTGACTCAAAAGCTAGTCATGTAAGATGCTGATGAAGTCAACATAGGATCAAGACCAGTTTCTTAAGGCATTTTGCAGCCCAATCACACACAAAATCAATCACATGAATCTTTTATGTTGGAAAAGATCTCTAAAATCAACAGTCCAACTACCTTTTTAAGTAGACAATAGCACTAACTGCCATGTCCAGTCATTTCTTGAACGCCTCCAGTGATGGTGACTCCACCATCTCTCTGGCCTGCCTATTCCAATGCTTTACCCCTTCTGTGAAGAAATTATTCCTGGTGTCCAAACTAAGCCTCCCCTGGTGCAACTTGAGGCTATGACCTCTCTCCTATCATTAGTTGCCTGATCCCTACCTGACTACGAGCTCCTTTCAGAGACTTGTAGATAGTGATAAGGTCTCCCCTGAGCCTCCTTTTCTCCAGGCTAAACAATCCCAGCTCCCTCAGCTGCTCCTCATGAGATTTGTTCTCCAAACTCTTCCCCAAGCCCTTCTCTGGACACATTCCAGCACCTCAATGTCTTGTAGTGAGGGGCCCAAAACTGAACACAGGTTATGAGGTGTGGCCTCACCAGTGCCAAGAACAGCCTGGTCCTGCTGGCCACAATATTCTTGCTACAAGCCAGGATGCCATGGACATTCTTGTCCATCGGGCACACTACTGGCTCATGTTCCGTGCTGCTGTTGGTCAGCATGCCCAGGTCCTTTTCTGCTGGGCATCTTTTCAGCCACTCTTCTGCAAGCCTGTAGCAGTGCCTGGGGTTGTTGTGACTGAAGTGCAGGACCCAGCACTTATCTTTGTTGAACCTCATACAATTGGTCTTGGCCCATTTATCCAGCCTTTCCACATCCATCTGAAGAATCTTCCTACCTCCAGGAGATCAACGTTCCCACTCAACTTAGTGTCATTCCTTGTATCTTCCTAAGGTTGAATATTTCGTGATTCGTCAATCTTAAACACTTGTTGAAAATTATATGATTTTCTGTTTTGTAGGTGGACAGGGGAAAGTAAGGTAATGGTTGAGACTTGATCGTTGGTGGTCTGCATAAGTTTTGGTGAATCCTAATCCAACCCTTATTTATCATCTGTCCTAAATTTTTTAATATCTTCATTTATTGCAATTGTTAAAATGCTCATTATACTGTGAAGTAGAAAGATGTTATTAATGCTGTTGCACAAATGAGGGAACAAGACAGGCTGAATGCTAGATCCACGAAGAGAAGTTCCTGACTCTTGGGCTATCTACAAAATTAGGCATCTGAATAGCAGAGTTTATATATTTGCACTATCTGGAAAGCATCCATAGTTATAACAGTAAGTAGGAGAGGGAAAGTATAAAAGCCCTCCAGTGTGAGAACAGTTTGTATAGCATATAAGTTGCTCCTTTTACAAACTTAGAGAGGGCTGTTTGTTTTCTTTGTTTTTCAAGTGCTCATTTCCAATCATGCCTATTCTGAAATGTGAATCTTAATGGAATGAACTTTTTAGCTTCTCTCATTTCCTGGCTGAAATATGCCTTGGAGCTTGAGGATTTATCTCTAAAATTATTCTATTTCACATGTTTTCATTAAGCCTATTAAGTATAATGCTTATCTGAATCCTATTAATCTCATATTCTGTGCTGTCTTAACACAGCTAAAGCTATACATTGAAGGTGCTTTGTTTTAAACTAAAAAAAAAAAAATCTAAAAAAAAATTCCTGCTTTTGGCTTAAATTGAATATTGCCCTCTTCTTCTTCGAGTGGTAAATATAAGAATCTCCAAGGAAGTTCTCCCAGTGAGGGTTGCCAACTTTGGAATATCTCTTTTGCATTGTCCATATAACTGTAATCATCACAGACTGTTAGGTTATCTCAAAATCATGAGCAAGTGGCTAAGACCATCTGTGTCAGGGTCTTGAGTGCACTAATAAATCTAATGGCCTAGACCAGCCTCGCCTGTGTCCTCCATCCATGTCTCTGCTTGTAAGCCAAAGAGCTCTGTGTTGGCTCAGCCTGGAGTCTTCAGCTTCTGTCTGAGCTGTGCTGGCAGTGTTGGTTTCTGGCTGTCTTAGCTATTTGTGTGCCTAGACACTGATCCTGTTGTCCTGGGTCCTGACCTGTGGACTGACCTCCTAGCTTGGTCGGTCCTGTGCCTCTGAACCTGCTCAGTGATCTCTGAACAATATCTCACCCTTATTACCCTTAGTTGCTTCTGACCCACAGATTGTTTTCCTGGGTTGATCTGGGTCCTGCCTTATGGCTATGGATCTTCCTGCTGATTTGCACTCTTGGTTGAACCTGGCCATGATGTTTGCTACCTCTCTGACTGGGCTCTGCCTTGCTAACCTTTTTATCTCATTTGGCTTCTGCCTCTTCATGTCCTTATCACTTAGAGAGCAGCTAACCCTTGTTAGATGATCATTCTGGGTTCAGATCTGTGATGAGGAATGTTAGGAGAATTACTGTCTGTGAAAGTTGGCTCATCATGCTTTGTGACATGATGGTCGAATGCAGAGTGAGAAAGCAAAGAGTTTAAAACACAGGCATATTTTGGAACCCTCCTTAGAATATTGTGAAACCATCCTTTATATTTGACTGCTGTATTCTCTACCACGCCAGACATAATACATGAGCAGAAAGGAAAAGTTCAGTTCTGAAAGTAGCCACAGAAATTAAGTGGGGCTGAATTAGGACACTTAAAATTTGATTGAAAACAAAACAGGTCTTGAAAGATATTGTGCTTTTGGAAACTGGGCTGCAAACTGGCAGCTGACTGGTAAGTAGTCTTTTAAAATGCCATAAATAGTGGCCTGTTTGGGGAATCAAATTCTCATGTACAATTTTTTGTGACCACTAGGTCACCGTCGGGAGACAAATTGCAGTTGCTAGAAAAAAGGACAAATATGGACTAAAGGCAGATCACTGGTTTCTGTCATACTCTTGGATGCTGTGTTGAATTTGTTCTCTATGTGTTGAGTCTGACTACCTGAAGGAATGCTTTACTATGGAGATAATTTTGCCTTACCACCCCAGACATGAGACCAGCCAGTACCAAATACCATTTCCACAAATTGTTGGTGTTGTACAAGTGTATCCAAGCAAGCTAGGCAATTGTTTTATTCAGGTTTGAAGAATGTCACCAGGAGTAGCTTCTGGATCTGGTTATTGAAAAGAATCCTGTCATCCCCACTGCGATTTATAATACCTGTGTTATCTTGTGCCAAATCTTTTTCTGAAATGTAGCTTAGAAAATGGAAAGCCAGTGGGTAATAGAACTGCTAAAACTTTGTTTACCTGTCTTGGTAGAATGATTATGAATTTGGGGAGAAGAGTTCTTGAAACTGTAGTTACTTGGTGGAAGCACTTGCTGGGGTTTTCTTGCTCTTGTCAGAGCAAGATCTCATGGATCTCATGGCAAGGCCCTTGGATATTCTGCAGACAGGACTTATCTTGCTCTCCCTTACTTCTCTTGGTAATGGCTACTCTATTTGTTGACCTTTGCAAAAACTGTCAACCACAAATGTTTTGGTTCTGGAAAAACAGGCTTTGATTGAAAATATGCATCTGATATATATTTATAGCAAAATATTGGTGGTAAGATATGCCTTAAAGATACACACCTTCCTAAATCAGAGAAGACTATAACATTTCTCAGTGGTCCAGAAGCTGTTCTGTCTGGCACACAATTGCTTTATCCACTGGGTCAGACAGGTACATCTCAAAACTATAGTGTTTTCATAGTCTGAGTTTTCAGTGGTTTTTTTTTTTTTTTCCTTTACAAAAGCAATAAGACTCTTACTGGTGAGATTTTCACTGACAATCCTTTCTAACTTGGTACAATTAAGATAGTTTATTTTCTCTTAGGTTCAGTGCTAAGTTTGGAACGATAGATTGAAGGTTCTCCATCACCAAAAGCTCGGGTATAATGTGTGGTGAAGTTGAAATATTGTAGAAGAGGCAGTAATGGTATTTTTTAAACTGCATGTTGTGTCAATACAGTATGGTTTGGATTTTAAAATGCCTTTAGGAGGAGAAGGAAAATGTTTCTTATTCCTTCCTTTCTTCTTTCAAATAATTTGTCCTGAAATGCTTCTGAAGATCGTCTCATACAGCCAATATGTAAATAAGAGAGTGTTAAAATGATTGGTGATGAAATCAGCAAAATATTCTGTTGGAAATTAAAGACCAAGTAGAGTAGATACTGATTTTCATTAGGTGGCTACATATTTAAATAACTAAAGACATCTGAAAGCAGCTTGTGAATGCATGTATGTTAATCACTCAGGTATAGAATTGCTAATCAGCATGGTATCATGCCTATACAGTGCTTGAGAGAGCAGTAAGCTGATCAAATCATATTGCATAACATATTAGATGGAAGTGTTGACTGTGTTTTTTTAGGGTAAAAAATTCCAGAGCTCAACTTTACAATTTTCTCAGTTTATTACACTTCTGTTTATTACATTTATTTTCTAGTAGCTGAAATGTCCCCTTAGAAAATAAGAAGACAAATGAGAATATTGAGATTAGAACATGAGTTGTACAATGATGCAGCACATTTTGGGTCTTCCCTCTCTAGTTGCTGAGCTATACAGCCACTTATCTTTATAGTTTATAATTCGTGCAACTATATCTGTTTCTTACAGATTTGAAAAGAAAAAAGTCAGCTTCAGCTTTTCATTGTCTATTATGTTCAAAATGAAACCTCTCCAAGTCTCAAATGAAAAAAAGTAATGTATTTTCAGTTAGCACAAAAAACTACTTCAAGTGTGCAGATGAAGAAAAGGGTCTTTTCCAAAATGTTTTTGGTAACATTACAATTTCTCTTAAAATGAGTTGCCAGAACAAAGGAAAAATCTAGACTAGGCTTTTGAAATCTACTTGAAACAGAAGAAAATTTTATGAAGTTGAGTTTATTCATTGCATAGCTGAAAATCTTATTGTAGACAGAAATAGCTCTAAAAGAAGTTTCAACTTGTAAACAAACATTTTTACTCCTGAAATACTTATATTCAAAGACAGATTATATATTTTAACACAGGATCTAGACCCACCTGACAGCTGCACCAAAGGGCACTTTTCTTTGCTGCACAGATGAAGAAGTCTTGTGTTGCTAGTAGAGAGCTAGGTGGCACTTTTTGTTTCATTTCATTTTTGGTCTCTGCCTTTGTGTAACAATACTCTGGGAGTATGTACAAGAAAAGGAAACTGTATTCCATCCATTCCCATTCTTCATGATTTTTGGCCTTCCTTCTGAAGCCATTTTACTCCATTTCTTCTTTGATGAATTGTTATTTTTAGTGAGTCTAGGAATCATGTGTCAGATCTGGATAGTATCCATGTTAATTTGTTTGTTCTAAAAAAGCATTTAGATAATTTTCTAATTAAATCACATGCATATTCTAGACAGGTCTTTGAATGCATATTGGAGTGAGATATTTGGATCAACCAGGAGTTTAACTTTACTTATGACAAAGAGATTATCTATATCCATATGGGTAAGACATGGGCCTCAGGTAGTTGTAATGCCAGCAATTCCTCCCTTGCATAGTGTTTTCTCAAACACTGTGAGAAAACACTGAATGAACAATTTCACATGTGTATTATATGGATGTAATACATTGCAATACATTAGAGATCTGGAAGAATGTATCTGTGGTAATCTAGTGCTTTTTGTTAGCTCTTTGGACTTTTCGTTGAAGGGCAAAAATTAATATTATTATTGTGTGTGTATAATTATTTTAGAATATACAAACAAGTATTTTGTGGTTATAGTCCAGAGCTGAATGAGATTTTCTTCTGTTGAAGGAACCGAAACTCTTTTCAAGGTAATATAGTTTACCCATATGATATTTACCCTCCAAAGATCAGCTCAAAAGGCTATGAAAAGGACTGATTTCATCAGTCAGACTTAACCTCTGAATCCAAGGGACCTTTTACTTAGCACTTTAAGAGATACCAAAGGCACTTTTATATTTACAGTTTTTGACACTGCAGTAAGCCTCACAGGCCTTTCTTCCTAAATTAAATAAAATATGTGGTGCAAACTATGCAAATGTGTTTTGTCATTCTCCCCCCAGAGTTGTCTCTTAGCATTTTATCTCAGTGAGTATGATTAAGTTAGAATAGTGGTTTTCCTACAAGCACCTGTTGTACATCTAAAGCAAAAAGAAAAAAAAGAAAGATGATGGGGAAAAAACTTACATCCTGCAGCTTTGTGCCATGTCTCTTTTCTCCTCAGGGAATGACATTAGCTCTAGAAGCTGTAATGTGAAATCACTGTAAGATAGCCACCATTAGAAGAGTGTTTCTAACAATTTCATGTGTGAGGTTTCTGTACCATAGCCTAAGTTTTCTTATTCCAGTTAGATATAAAATTAAGGAGGTCAGCATAGAATTGACTATATCAGTAATCCATGTAGCTCACACAGAACTTTTTCCTGATGAAATCCAGGGCTGTGGGGCAGAAAGTTCAGAAAATACATTTCTTTGACTTCATCATGCAGTAGCATAGAAATTAATTGCGGTAAGGGTAATGCCAGCTCCCATCAGCAGGGCCTGAGTCTAATTAGCAAAAGAGTGGATGTTACAGTGTGTGAATTTTTGATTACTAGATGAAGTGTAATAAGCAGGAAGAATGGGTTACATCCTTTACTGACAGAAGATGTGGACAGAGTGATTAGTGACCTTGTCAAGTAACCAGATAATGGTGTATCTCTGCCTCAGATCTGTGGTTTTCCTCATGAAGAAATTTATGTGCTTTCTGTTCTCCACTCCTGCAAAAAATAAAAATAAAAGTTTTCTTTTAACATTAATCTGCCATCTGTGGTGTTAAGTCATTCCATATCAGGACTTCTACTGCACTTCAAGTTTATCCATAGCTTAACACCTTGCAATTTTGAGTCTATCCAAATCTAACTCAGCTAGAGCAAACAAAGGTAATAATGAAGTTACTGAAAATACTGAAGCCTTTTTTCAGGTATCATTTTTATTTAATGAGGCCTTGACATTCTGACTTCTCAGCCAAGAACACTCAGGATCAGTAAAATTAAGGCAAGTTATTGATCCATTTTCATAGCAGAAGCAATAGTCTGTCTTTTAGAGACTGTATCATACCATAGTCAAATAAGTATTGCAGAAATAGAGAACAGAACACTATAGGCATATATTAGATTCAGCTCTGAAAATGAGAAATTGCGCCTTAGATGATACACAGACCTGAGAAGTGTATGAGTGTCAGGGGAGCTGGCTTAATAGATATATTATTGAGAATGGGACTGTGTAAATTGAAATGCAGGGAAAGGAAGAAGAGGGGAAACCTTAAACTGCTGAGGTGTAATAAGTGGCTGGCAACACAGTAGGTGTTTTGTCTATTCATCTCCTATAAAGCCCATTTTTTCCCCCTACATTTTCTTTTAATTTCCATAGGTAGTTGTCCAAACAAATCAACCATGAAAGGTATATGAGTTCAGTGAACAACCAAAAAGCTTGAGCTAGTAAATGCACAGCTTCCAGCAATGCTCTTGGTGCCTTTTTCGTTAGTTGTCTTAGTAGTTCTATGTATCTATGATGGATGATGTGATACAGGATACTGACAAAACTGTGGGTGTAAGATGTTCAGGCATCTCCAAGACTGCAAAAGAAGCTGTATGTGTTTGTGAGTACACTTGCATTAGAATTAATATTGCCTGGGGAAAATTTTAATGGTTTTATAAAGTGGACCTGCTACAGTGTATGAGTTTAACTTTACTTACTACAGAGAGACTATCTATATCCGTATGGGGCAGGCATGGGTCTCAGGTTTAGTTTTAATGCCAATGATTCCTCCCTCTCTTGTATAGTGTTTTGTCAAAATCCTGGGGAAAACCTGCATGTATAAGAAAAAGTATCTATAAGGTTCTGAGAAACCTAAACTAAGATAGAAGAAGGAAAGATAAGAATAAATATTTGTAGTTATGTGTAGCTATACATTACCACTGAGCAGTTTCTACACTTTCTTTGAAAACCTTGTAAGAAATCAGGGTGCTACGTAAGCACTTGCAATCAAAGAAATAGTCAAACTCTTTGTGAGGATTAATGGTTTGTCCCCTTGCCATTTAATATTCCATGAGTAACTAAGCTGAATAAATTTACAGAGTAGGTATAATATTTCCATTGCTGAAG
>VZTN01006512.1:7113-30452 GCA_013400515.1 Erpornis zantholeuca
TAGTATTGTTCAGCATCCTCAAGAAAAGCCTGGCTCCATCCTCTTGACACCCTTTCTTCAGATACTTACAGACATTTATGGGGTCCCCTCTCAGTCTTTGCCAGACTAAACAGGCCCAGGTCCCTCAGCCTATTCTACTAAGTGAGGTGTTCCACTCATCTTTGTTGCCCTTTGCTGGACCCACTCCAGGGAGCTTGTACTGACAGACCCAGAACTATTCCTCCCCAGGGGTGCAGGACCCTGCATTTGGCTTTATTGAATTTCTGAAGGTTCTTCTCTGCCCATCCCTCCAGTCTGTCGAGATCCTTCTGAGGGGCTGCACAGCACTCTGAGATGTTGGCTGCTCCTCCCAACTCTGTGTCATTGAATTTGCTGAGGAGGCACTATTCCAGCCACCACTGCAAACTAGAGACTATAATAAAGTTAGTTCTAGGCAGAATGTTCTAGAATTCTGTTGTTTGTTCTTACGTACTCTGGCAGCTTTGCCACATAGAACCTGGCCCACATGTGGAGGTTAGAAATCTTACCATTTTATACATGTCCAAGTTCCAACTACTCCCTTCAAAGACTAGGATAAATTATAAAGTAGAGATTTAAGAGACCTTCAGGTAAAACTCAGTTAGAACTCTGGCAACAAAGTCAGCTATCACAGCCTTAATTATTCTGAACTGTAAAAACTGTAATGTGTTAAACTTAAAAATAAAGGCTTTAGGATTTTAATATATCTTGTAGTTGTCTAACTTACAGTTGGGTATTGCAGGACTTTTTGAGTGGATACAGAATTGTGCTGGAAGTAGATGCAGTACAATACTCAAGGACAGTATTTTTATCTTAATTTGCAGTGGTTCAAGTTTTTCCTGTTTAACCATTTCAGCAGCAGTAATTCTTGGATCTACCTTCACTGAAATGGGCTTTAAAAACCTGTATTGCATCTCTGGCTTTTGTAAATGTCTTGTTTTGGTCAGATACCTGTAGATGTGACACTTGTATGCAGTAATAAGCTATAAAGAGAGCCTATATTTCAATAATAAGGGAATACCTCAACATAAAGAACTGTGTTCTTTAGTCTTCAGAAAGGGAATGAAATCATCTGAATAACATTAGCAATGGACTTAGTCCTTGACTGAATTCAGTCATGATTCTGGTGGACCTATAAGGTTTTGTTAGCTTCTTTACAGAATGATTTATATTTAAAGACAAGTACATTTTATTTTAAGATTTAACATGATTCGATTTGCTGGTTTCAAGTTCTTTACTGGCAATTTAAATAATAAAAATAAATTTAAATGTTTATCTTATCTTCTTATTACCACACTCTGGCACCTCTCTGAATTCAGGGTTTGCAGTACACTTGGCTTTAGATCTTTGGCATATTATTCATGTGTCTTAGTACTGTCATAAGTTGACCTTATGACCATAAACTCACCCAGAACATGTTCCTCCCTTCCCAAATGAATTGTCAGCAACTTACCTGTCCGTGGAGGATTTTTCAGTCACTGTGATGATGACCTGTCTCTGCACTACTGAGTGTCAGGGTGACCAGCCAGCCTGAGCTGCACTCAGCCTTCAGCCTACACCCAGAAGCAGTCCCTGGCCTTGGCTATGTTTGTGATCTGTTGGAGAATTCTTGTGTTTAGATCAGGGCAGTGTCCACATAAAAGCATCATGTTAGCTGGTCAACAGTGATGACATTCTTATCTTCATTGCAAAGGCTATCCCCACTTCGTTGCTGGGGTTTGTTACTGGTTTGTATCATTAAACATCTTTTATGCTGTGAACCTGTCTTACTTGCTGATTTTACAAAGAGCTTTCCTTCCCTGCCTTCCTCCTTTTTGATTCTCTTTTTAATGATACCGTGTTGTTGTGCCCTCCAACTTAATTTTATTTCTCAGCTTTTTAGAATCCATTATCAGTTTACCACATTTGTGTCTTGTATAGAGTTACCAATAAAATAGTAAAATAGCTAGCAAATAGTTTTCCTTCTCTGGTTTAGATGGTGATCTTCTGCAAAGATGGCTTCAGCTGTTTGATCCCATTGCCTTTAGTGTCCCTTAGAGGCATGTTTTCATACTAAAGAGCAGCCTGAGTCTAGTGAGGCCTTTCCAGCAATTTAGTTACATTCATCTATGTCCTATTTCAAATTACAGTGGGCTTGTTGCAGTGGGCCAAATTTGCAAAGATTTGCAGCAAATCTACAAGAAACCAATGTAGTCAATAGTGAAGTCTTTTCATCTTTGGTTTTTTTGCATTTCCTAAAAAAAAGAAATATAGGGGTATAACATAGTTCCATATAAGTACCACAATTTACGAGAGTCTCAGTTTTCTTAGTTATCAGTTGTAGATTCCTCCACAACCGAAACTACTGGATTCAAGTATCAGAGTAGGGAAGATATAAGAATCCCTTGATCTCAGTGACAAAGTGACTCTTGAGTAAATGAAGAACATTATTACAAAAATCGGGAAAGCAAACCTTTGTTCTATTCTCCGGTGTGAAATAACATTACATAACACCTATGTGTTTATTTGAAGGTGTTTCTCATTAGCCTGATAATGCCACAAATACATACAGTACAATGAAAGCAGTAGTAGTTAATGCAAAATTCCAAGGACTGAAAGACACATCACAGAGGGCTGCTAAGTAAAGACTTAATAAAGAAAATCTTAGTATGTTAATATTTTAATTGTAAAGCTAGTTACAAGGAGTTGCATAAGCAACACAAAGACAGTGCTTTGAATTTGTAGATCTTGCTCTTCTGCATTTATTTCTAGACATGTCTAGTAGAACACAATATCATCATATACAATTTTACATTTTAAAGATGTACAATAACATTGCCCATTTTCAAACTGATTTTTAGGCAGAATATCTGTGTGTTTTGTTTTCATTGCTGACTTTGCAGCATGGTTCCTTAGTTTGAGAAAACCCATTCAAAGTTGCCTTTAATGCCATAAAGTTTACAGGCTATGTTCAAAATACGAAACATTTTTAAAAGTGCAGTTAAAATCAGGGCTTTCATTTATTAAAAATTCATAAAGATTAAAAACTAGAAGGATAGATTCTCAATGGAATATAATTTATAGTTGTATTTATTTGAATTGAGCGATAGTGATTTATCAAATTGAGGATCTGGCATTTCCAATATAACCTTAGGAGAAACCTTGCTGTTAAGAATTAATTGCTCCAAGACAGCAGCTCCCTTCAGAGGATAGTAATAATACTGAAGTTTACCTATTCACTTTTAATAACATGTCCACAGAACAGAGTGAAAAGCCATTCCAGAAAAGCAGACTGAATAATAAAATCTAATGATTCTAAATTGAGGTATATTTATATAATACATTTCTGCCTGTAATCTGTACTTGAAGGAGTAGTGTGAAATGCAATCAAAGTAACCTTACATTACTACCACTTTGCTCTACTAGAGTTCAATGCTGCATTGTCTCCAAGCAGGTAAAAGCAGCCATATGAATTATATTTTTAACTGCTGGTTTTAACTAAAGAAAACACCAACTAAGAAAAACCAGAAAAAAAAACCCCCAAAAACACCCAACTTGAGCAAGTTGTAGTCTTTTAAGTGAGTTTCAAGACATTCCAAAATTTGAACATTTTTCAGTTGTTTACTTCTGAACTGCTGATTATGAAAAGTATTTACTCAGATTTTTTAAAATATGACAATTCTTAAATGAGATTGAACTTTCTGGTGAATGGTGCCTCAGTCCTTTTCTTAAATTAGTATTGCCATGCTCTGTTCAGGTTGACAAATACTGAAAGGGAAATTTTGTGTGAGAACAAAAAACACCAGTTGCTAATGGTTAGTTTATTTTGAACAACAAAATTTGGAAGAAATATTCTTTATAACAGTTCCTTTATGGGCATAGCTTTCCTTTACTTACAAATTCAGAATGATGTTTTTGTGAGTGGTTTCTGTAAGTGATTTTATATTTCCTATTCTCTCCATTATATATGTACCTCACTCCCACTCAAATAAAACATTTTCAAGTAGCAATCAAAATAGGCTGAAGAATTTGGCATTTTATCATCTTTAAAATTTTACTTTTATATCTTATGTAGGTGGTTTGGAACAAGGGTAAGGTAGAAACAAACCTGATAACAAAACATAAAGAGACAAGAATAAACTGCCTGTACATTTTGTTACAATTGAGTGTTTTAGCACAAAGGCTGTGTGAGTATTCCTTGAAGTTTTGGTCACAGAAACTGCTGAACTTTCAACACTTGTTGAGAATTGAGTACAAATGGGATGCATTCAGATGGAGCAGCAGCAACTGCTTAGTAATGGATCTTTTTCAGCATCAAAGCTTCATTTGTCTCCTGAGCCGTGTGTCCATTTGTTGGTTTTACTCTGCTGTAAAGAATTTTAGTAGGAGAACATGCAAAATAATTGTTCGAACCTCTTGAGAAGATAAAAGCAAAGAATATACATAATATGTCTGAAGGCAAAGTGTTGCCTTTCCCTGGTCTAAAAATTAAAGCAAAACACGGTTTATGGGGAAAAGGGGTCTTTACCTCGATATTTATTTAAGGATCCTTGGGTGCAGCACTTCATCCAGATGGAATGCCCCGAAAATGCACACACCACCCCTCACACACCGAAATGCACACAATTATAGGCCTTGCAAATTAGCACATCTATCAAAGATCCTCCAATGAGATACTTGAATCAATCTCTCATTCTGAGGAATCTCCCCCCTGGATGGGCCTATCTTAGTTCACAAAATGTGTTCTGGAGAGGACCTTGGTGTTTGGGGCTTCCAGGATATTTGGTCTTCTAGCCTAACTGTACGGTGGATCTCAGTTAAGTTATCAGGCTTGAAAATTACAAGTATATAGGCTAAAAGCACTAAGAATACACAAAAGCTATATAAAAGGGTATATAAGAGGGGTATAAGAGAAAAGGCAAAAAATCATCCTGGCATCAAAAGGAGCTCTACAAAAATAAGTTTTGACTGCTTCACCAGTAAGCCTAACACTAATGCGTTTTCAACCTTGTGTAACAGAGTACTTTGGAATTTCACATCTTAGGAAAAGAACTATTATCTTGTCCAATAAATAATTATGGAAATGTACAAAGTAAGGAATAATTATGTACAGCATTGATAAAACAACCCCACTGGCTTAATGAAATGTAACAGCAGATACTACCTTTCTTTAGCATTATGTCTTAAAATTTATAATAGCTTGTTCTGCTTTGATCTTTACTTACACAATTGCACAATTCCCTTTCTTTGGATTATGTCTTTAGGCCACAGACCAATTCCATTCTTCATCTGATGAAAAATGTCATTCCAGACTGTGTAAGACTCATCTGGATCCTTGCTGCTGTGAAGGTGTTTCAGCCTGCCAGAAATACAGCCTCATCAGAGTCTTTGCCACTGTCTTCACTTGGCAAGCAGCCACCCCCACTTGGGGACCTGCAGCTTAAGTCCTCCACACCAGACTCCTGATCACTGTTGGCTGAGAGGTCAGGATCAGAGCTTTTCAGGTTGTCCTGTGTCAAAATCAGGGCAGAATCTTCTTCATCTCCTTGTGAAGGGCTCCGGGATGGGAATGATTTCAGATCATTGCTATACTCCTGGGGAGTGTTAGCTAAGCTGTTGTTGGAAGTATGCAGTCCCACCTGTTTGCTTCGGTCTTGTTGCTTACTCTTGACTTTTCTGTCACCCGATTGTGATTTCTGAAGATTCGCCAATCTCTAAAATAGAGGGAACAGTATATATCACATGGACACATTTAGAAATCCTCTTATATGTCCTCACATTTTTTTCTTTTTAAATAAGTTTTCTGAGCCCAACCCACCCTTGAAAACACAATTTATCACAAACCAATGCTGAATTACAACATTCTTCTGAACTACAATTCCCTCTGAGTTACAGAAGGATTAAACTTAGTTTCAGTAGTACTTGCATCATCACAGGTAAAATTTTATCCTTAAAGAAAAGAGTCCACTTTTGTGTCTCAAATGCAAAACATTCACAGAAATATATCTGAGAACAAGGATGATGGCTGAACATCCTCCTTCCAGAAAAGGATGTAGCATGTAGGGGACTCTGCAGCATATGGAGCTGGGTTTCATTTATCATCAAGCTCAACTGTTTATTACCTCTTGTAAGACTTCCAGCTCTTCTTCCAGCTGCTGAGTTTCTTCCTTCACTGCCATCAGATAATCAGTAACTGACTGTCGAGGATGCAGCCCCTTTTCAAAGCGGTTGTACATACCACTCCAGAACCTGGAATTGATGGGCAGTCAGGAATTTTCCCATTAAGTAGCCTCACTTGCCTTAAATGCAAACTCTTCTTTTCTCTTTTTTTTCTTTTCTCCAGACACATTGCCCCAAATGATCTATCCATGCTTATTCATCATTAGAGTGCGTACACATAAGTTCATATACTATTTAGCAAGATTCATCGTTCATTTGTGTTTGCTCCATCCTGAAGGTGTAACTGTGGACACAGGCAGCTCAAACTAATTCTGATACACAGTAGGAAGAAAGATGAAAGCAACTTAGGTCACATGACTGAGAAGGTTCACTGAATGCAAAATTTTTTAGGTTTCTTTTGGTATTATTTTCTCATTCTACACTATGGGCTTTAGAGCAATGGTACCTATAAAACAGCCCAGGATAAAGACAGTTTATCATATTTCTAGTTCTCAATTGTTGTTTAACTTCCCATGAAGTCAACTTTGAAATTCTGTATTACTCTAGTGCTCCTCCTGCCCTCCTGGCAATACAGCCACAGGCAGGCCCTGAGTGTGTAACCAGTTCACCAGACAGGTTAAGTAGCCGAGCCCTGCTGTCCGCTGCAGCTGTCTGGCCAAGGAGCTGACAGATCTATTTTTGGAGCACGTGCATGCTGCTTGGTGGCTTATTACTCCTATCCCAATAGTATACTATTTAAATCACATTCCCCCTTAAGTTTATCATCTGATAACTCATGCTTGGAAATCTTTATGCACCCAAGTAATTTGATTAAAATCAATGGGATTACTTATCCATTGGAGGATCTGCTATATCAGTACTTCTTTTTATAAATCCCACTATCCCAAAGAATATGATTAATGACTATTTTTAAATTGTTTTAAAGTAGATGTGACCTGGTATAGTAGACATGAAAGAATTCCATTTCTGTCATTTAGGATTTTTATTGACTTTTTAGCAGGTGCTATTGCTTGCAACTGGAAAACAAATTGATCAGCTTTACTTAAATCACAGTTTTCATTAATTTTTATTCAAGTTCTCCTGAAGTTTGTAAAGACTAATGGCACAATTAATTAAGTCAGAATGTCAATAGTAACATTTCTGAAGTGATGATATTTTGTTACATTTTGAAAAATATCAGCTAAAACTTACCTTTGTTTTACCTGATATAACAACATGAGGGAAATCTGCTTTATTTTTACTAAACACTTGTTTTAGCAATGAAATAATATAATTTCTTGAAAATATCCTTTTTATTTTTGACACCAATTTTTCACCAAATTTGACACCAGTTTGCATCAAAATTAACATCACAAAATCTTGTAATGGAAATAAATTTCTATAATTTTATCATTATTAGGTTTCTATAAATTTGGAAACAACAGATGAGAACAGAACTGAAAGAGGCAGTTCTCAGTGGAAGAAGTGACTAACCATGAAATTAGGACACACAACTATCAATATAGCTTTAATCTTAAGCTTCTTTTCAGACTAATACTCTTGTGGAATGGTGCAGAGGTGTTGACTGACTCTGAGCACACAAGAAAAAACACTGCATCTGAGACTGAATTTAGTCACTCTAAACTGCCTTACAGAACAAGAAATACTTATAGACAAAGACATTCTGTTCTGTACTAACACATCCTACAATTCCCAGTAGCAAGTGGTACTACCTACTTGTACAAGAAGTTGCATGGAGCAATCTGTGGGTGCAGGGTCCCTTGGCTTTGACTGTGGTCTGACCTGTATAAAGGATTCAAGTAATCAGCACGATTTTTCCACAAGTGGGCCCACAATGAATACGTTCGTTCTTTGATTCTGAAAAACAACACATTACATAAAAATATTTTAAAGCCTCTGTTACCGTTTGGGGACAGCTAAAGCTTAGATGCAGCATTCTAGTCCTCTGTACTCCCAGTTTACAATCAGCTTCCTTAACAGAATTAGACTTAAGTTGCAAGCATAGAGGAACAGAGACCCATATTCCTTTGTTGGTCACTAAAAGCAAAATCCAGTCCATTTCCCATAAAGTGAAAGCAGCTGGAGCAAGTAGGTGGAGAGACTGATTCCTTTGTGAGGTGGAAAGGATCACTTCCATAAAGTGAGCTTTCAGAGTCATCTCTGCACCAAAAGTATCCCCACATTTAAAAGCACTCAGCTCCCGCTGAGCAGCAATTTCTTACACAGCTGGGTCTTGAGATGTGATGATCTGTGAAGGTTTTGATTTTAAATGGACTGTGGCATGGTGGCTGCTCTGCATTTGAGCAGTGAAAAGGACCAAATGGCAGCAGCCAGCAGTAACCAGCACCTTTCTCTCATTGCTGCTGCTGACGTGATCAGGGTGCTTGAGAAAAGCAATGGATATCATCATGTTTCAAGGACCTGGGGCCCTGGGAAGCAGATACGAAAAGGAGCACTGCCAGGAATGATGATGCTGTCTTTATTTGGGCCTCAGGGCAGGTAGATTTAGTCATAACTGCTTTGGGGCCGGACAGCAGGACAGTTTGCTGACTTAGTACTAGGGAGGGCTACAAGACAAAAAGACAGTAAGGAAGTACTAGCTAAGAGAGCAGGACTAAAATGTCCTGACATGAGATCCAAAGACAGGTTAAAACACAGAGGAGCAAAACTTAACTAGAGTTATTGTCATTTTATACTAGTTATAGAGCCAGCTTACCTAGTATTTTGTCAGGGCTGCAGTAAAGATAGCCTCACATGGCTGAAGGCATAATGCTCTCGTCAATTTTCACTAATCCCTGTCACACACACCATGGATTATGCTCCCAGCAGAGCTATACTACAGAGGATCAACTTTTTTTTGATATTGATCTGTTGCCCTTATGAAACACATACATACAGACTGGAGAAAGTCTGACTCCTCAATGCACCACCAACCACAGACCCCATGCATAAATATGCTACTAAAGAAAACATTTTCATACTTCAACTCTTGTCTCTCCTTCTGGCTGTTACACAGAAAATTCCCAAACTGGCAAGAATAGATATGATGCTGCACGTGGATGAGGAATCTCTCATTGAATTCAAAAGCACAAGGAAACTGCTCCATTAACTGCCAAACACATTCAATGAACTGGTCAATAACAGGCGATATCTCCTTTGGATCTCCATCTAAATTGCCATACCTGAAACAAGACAAGATACATTCAATTATAACCTGAATTCCTGTAGGAAAACTGAATTAACTCTAAGGAATACAAGCGCCTCACTTCTAGTGTGCAAGTTACATAATAGGCATTCATTTCTAAAATCCCAACTACTGCTATATTTTTACTTATAAAAATGATGCAAGAATCACGAATTAGAATGGAGGCAGAATTACAAACAAACAAAAAAAAAACCCTTTGATTGGGTGTCCTGTTACATTACAGCTACAAAAAACTGGATGCTGCATAGCCATGTTTCAATGCTATCAATATAAATTGTACCACAGTAATACAAGTTATCAAAAGAATGCCTGAAATGAATTAATGACAAAAGTGTGTCTGAAGACAGTCTCTTAATAGTAGATTATTCCCCAAACCAGAAAAGTGAGCAGGAGAGCTACGTTATAACCTCAGCAGAAAACAGGTTAGAGCTGCCCTCTCTTGGTGAAATTTCTGGAAAGTGGGAAATGTTTACATGCTAGTGTGACTGTCAAGTGAACATGAAACTTTCTGTGTATAAAAATGCCTCTCGGAACCACTTGCAATTAAGAAAAGGAGCTTTAAAATATAAAACTCATAAAAGTAAGAAATATTTTATAACTGTACCTACAAGGAAGAAGCATTTTCAATCAATTATTCTGCCGGGGGGGTTACACATGCCAACAGAGTAGAATTTCATAAAAGCTTCATAAACATCTAAAATTGAAACTTCTAATTCTGATATTACTATCAAAGAAAATACAGCAATATTGCACAGCAAACCAAAGCTATCAGTAGTTATTGCATTTCATAACACTTTTTACCACTGATAATCATAAACAACTGACAGTATCATATTAAATGTAGTAATTCCTGCTGAAATTTCACAGGTGATGTGGAGCTGTAAATTTTGGGGGATTTTTAAACTATAACAAATATATATTCAAATCAAGCAATAGAATGTAATTAAACCCCAATATAAAAATTGCACTTTTAATTTTTACAGAAACTAAAGTCAAGAAAGAAAGAAAATATGAAAATGTATACATGTTTAAACATAATAAGTCTTCAAACATTTTCATTACATTATAGCATTTAAATTGGATCGATGTTCAAAATAACTTGTCCAAATAATACTTTCCAGTTTACCTGACATTTCTGAGCAGATCTTGCTGGCTTTGTTAGAACAGAGTGTAACAGGAAGAGTATATTTTATGTAGGAGATAACTCATAGACACGCTTAAGATTAAATACTGTCTTGGAAGATGTAGAAGTCCCTTTGATGAACAGAGACTTATGTGGGGAGCCTTGGCACTACTAGAAGATCTGCTGGAGTCCAAAGGGATTTTCCAAACAAAATAGATACTACTCACTTGGATCTTTCAATGCTTATAGCAGCTGCAAGACCAGCACACGGGATTCCCCATAGTAGTTTTGAAGTACTCATATAGAAATATTTCACTCTGACTTTTCCAGGCAGCTAAATTATATAGTTGGGGAAAAGGATATGGCAGTTTCCTGGGGCATTCTGTTGCTATGTTTTGTAAGGCAGCAAAGAAGTAAAACTGGAATGGCAGCAGACACTGACTACATAGATGTATACATATAGAGAGATGAAAACCTTAGCACTGCCTTACCTGTGGTTAAATTTGTGACCAAAGGAAACCCAGTCTTTTTCAATTAACACCTAAAATGAGAATATTACATTCAATGTTGTAGAGTAGAGCTGACATGTTGAAGCAGGCAGAAGAGTGGTGTAAACAAGCAGTGTTGGAATCCCAGTTAATTCTTAGAGTAAGGAGAAGAGTGGCAAGCAAGAATGATGTAGCAAGCAGTACTAGAATCCTAAATATTTTTTGTAGAATTATCAGAAAAATAGTGAGTGATGAGCACTGCTGCCCACTCAGGGAAACATCACTCTTCATGGATGCAGAGAGCATGCCAGTATTTCAGCACAACTTCAAATATCGTTTCATTGCTTTCTAAAATAGAACTTACAGATGTCTCAAGCATCTTTTTAACATGTGACCAGAAACTTGATAACCACTTCTAGATGCTTTACTACTGCTGATTGACTTGGGAAAGGAACAGATTTTCCAGTATAGCTGCTCATTGCAGTCTCATGTCTAGAAAAGACACACTTCTGACACTCAAAATTAAAATGTTCACTGCAAATGAATACAAATTCTTGCTTGCACAAAAGCTCTTCGGGCTGTGAGAAAGTTTCTTGGTCAAGGTTAGGAAACAAAAAACCAACATGGGTGCCCAACTGATCCCCACCTTGAATAACATTTCATAGAGAAATTGGGAGACTTGAAAATGTAGAAGCCTTCCTTCCTACTAAAAAAACCAAACCAAACCAAAACAAAACATAACAAAACGAGGGTATATTTACAGAAAGTTTATTTCCTGTTAAAAACAAAGATATTCATCTTAAATGATGCCATACTGCTTCATTTACTCCATGAAAGAACCCGCTTACCATGAATCCCTTCATAGTTCTGTAATATGGATCCAATAGAAGGCTTGCTACAGAGCAAACCTGGGCTGTCCTATCCCAGCCATCAGAGCAGTGAACAAGCACACTCACACCTTCCTCAGCCACAGCCTAAGGATACAGAAAAAGTCAGAAATTTCACAAGCAGGGAGGAAGACAATGGTAAGAGAGGAACAGTGAGACAGCACCATAGAGAGAGTATTAACTTGGGAACTGGGAAAGCTCTTTCATTTTTTACTCTGCCACAGAGTTCTTAAATAAAGGTGAGTGTTATGTGTCTCATTTGAAAATCAGTGTTATTCCTCTCATTTGAAAATTTTAATTCCCCCCAGCCCATGCAATATGGTGGTTGAGAATTACCTGTTTACACTCTGCTACAGGAAGATGTGGGATTAATTTCAATTAAAATACATCAATCTGTCAGAGCAGAAAACTACCTACAGCAGATTCAGATGCTCTAACACATCTCATGCCTCTCACATGCCACTAAAAAAATAGCCATACTTTCAATATGGCTCTTAATTTTTCATCTTGATTAAAATGTCAACAAGGGCAATGTCTGCTTCCAATGGCAGCACTAGCCTGGACATTATTGCAGCACACTGCACTGATGACATGCTGTAAAGGTTTTTGGGGAAGCCTGTGGCAGTGGGAAACTTCAAGCAAGATTTTATCAGTATCTTTAATGTAATAACTGGGGAGAGAAGATTCCATTTTATGCATAAACACATAAGGAAGAAATTGTACTGAGTTCCCCAGAACAACTGGTGGTGTATTATTTTTAGAACTTGAGGGCTGGTGGTTGTTTTTTTAATTCTAAGGGTTTTGGCCTTTGTCATTTCTGAAGAAAATTAAATTTAGGAAGTAAAAAATAAAACAGGTTAGGAAAGATATTGTTAGGAAAAAAACCCCATTTAGGTTAAGTTTGGGCTTAATAGGGAATGAGGAATAATAATAAATTATCTGTGTTTATCTCAAGAGACAAGTAAATTCTACCAAAATAGAACCCCTGTGGGCAGAAGACCAAGAACTGAGAACCGGGAACTGTACAACTAAGAATGGGTCAAAATGCATGTCTGAGAAGGCACTAGGTTAGCAAGCGTAAGGACAAAGGATAATAAGACTAGCTACTGGGGAAAAACTGGCAAAGCTAATGTAAATGACTATTCCTATGAGCTGATGAAAGGCAGTAGGGCTGGGAGTAATAATACATGTATTTATCCCACAGTTGCTGTTCAGGCAAGGAGCTAAAGTTCCCTTCTGAGAAGGAATAAGCAATGCAAGAGAAACAAGCAGTAAGTGAGGAGGGAAATCCATGAAGTTTTATCTGTATAGTTTTGTGCAGCAGGTCACGTGAATAAAATGGCTGATAAGAAATTGTAATAGCAATCCCTGAAATAAGAATTGAAGCAGTAAAAAGCCAGAGTACAAGGTAGGGGGTAATAAAATTAAAGCTACTGCTGGTAGATGACAAATGTCTATATTACTTTGGGGGATATTAGGGGAAATAATTTCTTATTAAAGCCAAAACTGTTTTCTGTAAGAGTTCTGAGGTATATAAAAGTATAAGCTGCTAGAGAGTTTGGCCATGGTACTACACAGGAGTAGTTGGTTCAGGAGGTGAATTTAGTTGGTTGCCTGATAAGTCAGAGGGGATTACACAGTAGCTATATATTATGTATAATATAAGTATTCTACATAATATATAACTATATGTATATGTTACAACTACCACTTCTACAAAGAAAATGTCCAGAAACAGTGGAGGAGGCAGGGCAAATAGGGAAGGAAACAGTAATGATCACTGCTGGCGAGTAAAGTAAGGACATTCAAATGTCTGGCATAACAAGACACAGGCTAGTAGAGGCTTTAGAACACAAGCTTTTTTTTACTATTTTAGAAAAGCATCAACAGCACCTAAGATGCATCTCTCCTCATACACAAAGAATTGCAAGATGGGCTTTTTTCAGGTATAACATCACTGAAGAGATAACAGAAGTTACCCATAAGCAGAGAATTTGATCCTCATTTTCTGTATCTGTTTACTCCAAGCTTTGTTCTCATTTTATACACTTTACCTTTGCAATAAAAATGCCAGCATCCATAATGGCTTTGATGTGCTTCAGCCAGCCAGAATTCTCTAGGCCCCACAGAAAGTCACTCATTGAAGGTGATTTCAGCTCACAAACTGCGAAATAAGATTCATTTTAAATTTACAGTAATTAGCGTCCCTTAAGCTTCACTGACTGTTCAGCCTCAGAGTTATCTCTTCTTCAGATATGCATCTTTTGAAAAGAAGGACTGCTTCACAATCAAGTTTAACCTTGGAGAAACACATATTTAAGAAATGGGGCTGGGTCAAATTTCACCCAATATGTTGATTTAATTTAAAAAGAGAAGCTGTCATAAAGCTTATTCCAAACAAATCCAAATCTGTCCTTCTGTGAAACATGCATTTTCCAAGATTGTGTTGGGAGTGAAGTTTTCAAACCCCTGGGAGCAGTTTGTGTATTTAATGATGAGGGCTGGGAAACAGGAAGCATTTGATTTTTGCTGTTGGACAGGCAGACAGACACCTAAATGGTGCCACAGCCTCCTACTCCCAGTACCACCACAGATGATGGTGGTTGAGTTAAAGTGGTTCACTCCACAGTTCTCCATCCCTGAATTAAACCTTATTAAAGCTTTATTTGGAGTCAAAAAGCATTCTGAAGGTGAAAAAAAGACATAATCCATCAAAGATTATGAAAATCTTTGAAAATTTCCTCAAAATGTTCCAAACTCTATGGCACATTTGAAGAAAAAAATAACAATCTTTTGGTTTCTACTCTAAGTTTCTATTCTGCTGTATCCAAGTGTCTATTTTTTAATATTAGAGAGTTTATGGCATCAGAAGAAAAAAACTAATCAGAATCTAAATCAGGTACCTCAGTCCAGCAGAACAAATACTCAATGAAATTTGGTGCAATCTATTTTCAACAGTAAGTTACTAAATTGACCCCACAAATAGACTACATCTTTTATTTTGATCCACATAGAGTTATACTGTCTTTTAAGGAAAAAGACATTAGCTAATGAAATGAATTTTCAGAGTACAGTGAAAACCATAATGGCTTTTACCAAGTTAATGTATGATCTGTCAACTACTAATGTCTTAGTAAGTCTCTTGTGGTCTGCAAATCTTAAAAGACACAGTTATTTATGGCCATTATGGCCCCTGGCATAGCTTTAGTTTCCTTCAGTGTAATAGAAATTTAATTTTACAAGCCAGAGTTTATACCATATCTGAACTATCTGACTGTCCTAAGTCCACTTATTTCAGAAGCAAAATGGCTTAATGTGTCCATACAAAGTTTTGCAATGTTTATATGTAAGGCCTCTTCCAGATGGTTATTTTAAAAGTAATTTTTGGAAGATATTTATAAAGATGCAGAGATAGAAGCACTGAAAGCAAACAGCTTTCCACATGATTGATGTTCCTGTGCAGATGGAAGCATGACCAATTAGTGGCTGAATTCTGGCTGAAGCTGCTGTCTCTGTTTACAAAAGCCCAAGGTAAGGTTGAAACAGTGCTTTGCTCATTCCCACTCCCAAATTGGAGTCAATATTTACTGACCAATTCACTGAGCAAAGTTCACACTGTCTTAAATGCATACACTGTATATTTCACATGACTTTGGCAACCGATCTGGACCTTAATACTGAGTTCAATTATGAATTCAATTATGAGGCTTATCCTAAGGGGAAAAGGCATTTCCATCTCAGCAAAAATGGTACCAAAATCTTTGAGAAATATGGCCTGCTTCGTCCACAGTGTATGCACAGGAAAATCAATAGCTGCTGGGCAGAGCTCTGAGAATTCCAGCAGTGTGCCCATATGCCTGGATGGGAGGAAGAAATAGGACACATGTCAGAAACTGCCCAGCACCAGCAAAAGTATACCCGAGGGGTATGCTGGACTAGTCCCCCCATTTCTGGCAGGACAGCTGTAAGTAGAGGAAGGAAGACTTGCTGTGGGCCAAACCCATGGGTTTTCCTACTGGCTGATGTGTCGCAGAAGTCCAAGGATCAGAGGGCTGCTCCTACATCAGCAAGTGCTGCTCCTGGTATGAGGGGAGGAGAAGCTCATATTTGCTGTTTAAATACAGACAGGGAGCATGTGGGGCCATCACCTCAGTGCACAACACACGGGGGTCAGGTCCCAGCTGGCCCCTGGATGTGCAGCACTATCCACCCACCCCATTCCAAATGCCAAACAGCAGCCTCAGGTAGCCCTTGGATCTTTATTGAGAAAAGTCCCTGTGTAATGTCCTTCTAATGTTAAAAATTATTTCAAGGACATTGTGCACAGGATCAAAATTATCTCAAAGTTCTTTGCATAGACGTATCTATAAATGGAGAAAAAAAAAGCCATACTATCCTAAAGGCAGCAGAGACATTTTCTTTTGCACTCTGAAAGGAAATTTCATCATATTGAAATGCATTTTACTTCCACAGTACAGTCAAATCTCAACATTTTTTGCATATTCTGAAAAAAATCTTACTCTAAAAATGTAATCATTTTATAATGCTGGTACAGTTTGCCAAAAATTAACATTATACCAGGGTGAATATATGTTGAAGTAATATAAATTGTCTTGAATTGAAGTTAGTAAAACCACACCGCTAAAACCAATTTTTTTACCTACTGAAATAAAATATTGACATTTTTATAAGTATAAATTAATTTCCTCAGCTTTTTCCCCCAAAAAAATCATTGAAATGAATACATTCTGAATAAAAGTGCATATTCTAGTGGAAAACTGAATAATATTTTCTTTTTTCAAATTTTCTCAGCACTGGAAGTTATTTAAAATTGTATATTGAAAATAACCTGCAATCTGCCATGTGATGATCCTTTGCTCTTCACTTCAGTTTAGCACCAGTAAATTCAGTGAAACTGACCTTGCACTTCAGCAACACATCTGGAGAATTATATCTTGATGTCTTTTTCTCATGCTGTACACGTCCAAGCAACAATACAGCTTACATAAAACTAAAATCAGTTTTCATCAGCCTCATTTGTCTTTTCAAAGGTTTTTATGCAACTTATAAAATCTTACAACAGATCATGAGCAGCAGACCCATTCTGTAAAGTTTATTCTGTAGAGTAGTTTGATGCTTTACTTAAGATTCACATAGGTAGAGTGATATTGCTATCTTATTTATGTATTCTTTTAATTATTTATATATTTTTGATGTTGATATTGATAATACATCAGTAATTGATAATTATTGATATATTATCGAGGTATTCCTTGATAAAAATATAAAGCCATATTAAATGTGTGTTATCATCATCTTTGACAGCCTTTTTGGTTCTAGGTCTCTTTGTATGTTCAGGTCAGGTAAAAGGTCACCAGAAAAACAGATTAAGGGACACATACAAATGGAAAAAGATAAAAACTACACAGCATCTTACATAAGGAAAGCCCTTGTACACTGAAAGTCATAAGATTTTTCTTTTAAAAAGTACTTAACTTCTCTGATTTCTAATATTATCAGTCAGGTTGCTACATGTGAGATTTCAACACAGCACATATAAAACCCAGGAAAAAAAAAGCAGATGTTTTAACCTAGAAAATAGATGCTAAGAATTTGTGCCTCCCAAGCAGCCTGAAGTGTTAAATACATTAGGAATTACCTTGTTACATGGAAGTTTGGACCATGGGCTGGTTTCATGAACTTTTGGCTCAAGAATTATACACAGCAGGGCCCATTCAGCCAGGCTGGTTGTTTACTATTTTAACTTTGATAGTCTTGAGCTGAACAAATAAAGGGACCTGTTTACTCACCCAGCCTCTCTCCTATCCAAACAAGACTTCCTAGTGAACAAAAAAATCCTTCTGTTTTCCTACCTGAGACCCTTAGCCTAAGAAATCTCTCATGAAGAGAGGAAATGTTTTACCTGCATCACAATTTAATGCAGGTTTCCATAAAATGCTCTTACTTGAAAATAGAGCATGGCTTCCCTATCACAGAAAATTTAAGCCCTTCTTAGATTTCAAATTTACATTTGCATTTTACCATCAAAATGCAAATTTCAAAAAAAGACATAGTAGCAGGAATTAAAATTAATTTTATAATTAAAGTAAATGATATCAGGATTTCAGTCAGGAAACAAGGTGTTTTCACAATTAAGAAATCACCAACCAGTATTTGCCATGATGCTCCCTTTCACAAGTCCCATTAGCCAGCAGGCAGCTGCATGCAGCTGCAACAGGCAAAGATTACTTTTCATACTCCTTTTCACTGCTGCTGATTTCAGAGCAGTTATTCTGATTTGTTTGCCAGAAGGATCAATTCCTTCCTCTAGATTCCAGCAAAGGGGAATATTACCTTCAAGCATTTTCTGCAGACTATTTCTCATGACATGGATGTTCTCGATGCCTATGAATTGAAACTTGATGTTGGAGTAGTTATCTTCATTTTCATATCCCTTCCCTGCTGCTCTGTTTGCCATTGCGTTGAGCTGAAAAACATAGGGAAAATTGGCTGAAAACCAGTGGCAGAATCTTTTCAAAACAAACCTTGTGGTCTACAGCAATACATCAGAGGGATTTAAGTCAGGCACAAATAGGAAGCATTTGTCACAGCGTCAACACAAGGAGCTATGAATCGGGGATGTGTTTACAGCCTACTGCAGGGCGCTGGGTTGCTGAGCCTCTGATATCCCCGTTTCACACACTTCAAGTGAAACTTCATTGGTGAGGTTAAACACAAAAACCCTACAGCCCAGACAGGGTCCCTCTGCAAGAGCAAAAAGGTTTTAATTTCGTTTAAAAGAGCTGTTCTGATTCTGTGTTGGATCAGCATTATGTTTACTAGCAGGATGTACCCAGGAGGTGGCAGTGTCCCATCTGCCATGCCAGTGTTTCATCGCAGGTGCACACTTTTGCAGTAATGTTGCCCCAGTTACTGCATTTTACTGCTCAAATCATCCAAAAGCTTACTTCTTTGAAGCTTGCAATAATGAAGAGGGAGTTGGAGTAGTTTTTCTTAATTTTATTGTATCTTGGCTCTTATTATGTAAAACTACAAAATATTTGAATTGACAACATTACCACAAATATTTTCATCTGCAATGAAGTGCTATCAAAGGAGTTGCTGTGCTTCAGCAAAAATACTTTCATTTGGAAATTGAAGTTTTGTCTTCGAATCTTTTACTTGCTTTCTGGCATGGGAAAGCAACTAAATATTTCTTTAGCTCAGTTTTCCCAAGCAGAAAATTAAGAATGGGGTTAATGCTTATTCTCCCCCCTTTTGGAATCCTTGGGTGGGAATGAAAACTATCTGCCAAGCTCCTTGTGCCAAATTTTGATCTTTGGGCTGAAAACTAGAGCTGATAGAAATTCATGAAGTACTTTTTCTTTTAGAGGTTTTTTTTTAATAAATAATTGTTTTAATAAGTACCTACCTACTTTTTTAAAAATTTCCTGTAACAAGATCTCACTTTGCAATACAAAGATATTGCATAAAGTCCCTGCTTTTCTGTGAAATTCATGCTGTGGGACCTTTGAACTTCCCAAGAAATATGAAGGCTCTGAGAGTGACCAAGCAGCTCAAGTGGCAGAACCTCCATGCCTCCAAACACAACTAACAGCTTCTGCTCAGGAAAAATTTAAGAAATAAATAATACAGGATACAGAATTCATGAGGCATCAATTGGACAAAAAATGACTCATTTCAGCGAGAGCCAATGCTCATGAAAAAGTAAAAAAAGCCCCTCTTAGGCATCACCTAGAGGACAAGAGGCTATGCAGATAACTCCATCTCCAGTTTATTTCCCAATAGTGCAGGCAGTAGTATTGATTTGCTGCTTCTGTGGTCACATCTGAAACTCACAATAATGTATTTTAGTGCTTAGCTAATGGCATCATGTGATATACAAGAATGACTCCTTTTCTGACCTCTTCCACCCCAAACACACATACTCCCAATATTCAATTTTAATTTGGAGCCAGTATACACAATTGGGGACGGATTGATGCCATCTTCCCTCCAACCAGGATTACAACCCTAGCTTTTTTACCCTATGTGTCAAAAGAGGTTTCCAAGGACCAGACTTGATATCTTAACTTTCAAAGGAAAGAGCTAAAAAGTTACATTTGTGGACCACTATTACGAATTGAAACATTGCACGAATTTCATGATACAACAGGAGGAACCACACTCTGGATAGAAACCTGGGCAAAACACCAGCATTTTTAATTCATTCAAATCTTGGTCAAAATTTCTTTTAACTTGTAGAATGCAGCTCAGGAAAGAGCTCAAGCAAAAAACCCCATTCTTGTCTATTGACCAGCAGTCTGCTAATGTTTTTACTATCAATGGACAATAAAAAAAATACAGCCTGTGAACAGCATGTCAACTAAGGACAAAGTCCTCAGTGTTACTTGCTACAAAGATATAAATTATCTGCTGAATCCTAATCTTTCTCTTTTGAAGTTGACATCAGTGTTCTTGTATAAACAAAATGAGGCAGTCTCTTTCTGCAGTAGCCTATATCTTCAGGAACAAAGATCTGCACACAAGTCTCAGCCACCACAAACCCCTGAAACCCTAAATGAAGAACATCTACCCTCTAACTGACCTAGTACTCAGCACATAAATACCATTAATTGTTTCTGCAGCAGAGCAATTTTATGGCAAATATCCTTTCCTAAAGGACAATCTGAAATAGCACTCTTTAAAAGTAAATAAATATAAGGTTAAATTTGCAAGGCTTTCTGACACTCATTTATTTTAAATACTGTCAGTTGCCAAACCTTGCAGCTGCCACAATATTTACTAACAGGTTTTCCACATCATCTACCAAAATTCCATCTGTTGCTCTTAAAAGTAGTGCTTGTGAAGCCCTCTAAATTGTGCATGTCCTTGATTAATCTCAGTGAATATGAGGATACAGCCTCTAAAGGTAAAAGACCTTGCTTGCAAGATTTCCTGGCATTTTCTTTAATCAGAAGGATAACCAAGTTGTGTCTTGTTATAAAGATTATACAACACATGTGTTTTACTCATAAACAGTAAGTTTATATTAGCTTCTTGTGTGATCACATAGAGGAATGACAGTGGCTTAAGTAAAGTTGTATTTGGTCATCCTGATATATCCAAATGAAACAGAAACAAAGCTTTCTTCCACAGACACATCTTTTGTCTTGAAAATTAACAAGTGCAATGAGGGAAGAGAAGACTTGGGAATGTTGAATTGAAGTATCCGTCAACATTCATGATCTTTGCAAGGAACTGTTTCTTATGAGAAATGAGGCAACTTGTGTTTTAGCAGCCTATGGGAATGGGAAGCCTTCCCCCAGACTTGATATCTTATCTTTACATTTGTTAAAGTCTCCTTGAGGAATGCCAGGAACTGCTTCCACTGATCCCTATCCCTTGCTATATGCTCTAGATTTATAAATGCGTTATCAGGTGCAAATTGTAACAAGGCTATATTTGGTATCTGGGATTACAGGAGCTTTGTAGATCTGTCCGTTTTTGTTGTGCAGAGAAGTAGGAATTTGGAATACAAATTTCTTTACATCAAAACCTTTTTTTACAGAGAAGTTCAGTGAAAACAGTCTTCATCTCCTGGCTGGCTCCTGAAGAAGCCAGCATTGCTGGAAATATGCTGAGCACTCACAGCACCTCCCCACCAATAGCCATGTCTTCAGTCACCAGACATGCAGGTTCCTTGTATCTGCTCCAGCTCTGCCAGCTTTGCCCTTCCTCACCCCATTTCTCATCTTTCTCTTCTTTACCCACCTTGCCCTTTCAGGCTCTGTCTTCTCATCTCAGGGTACTGAGACAGCTTTCTTTTTCCTTTTACTCAAATATTTATTCTCATTTTTCCTTTCCCCATGCTATAGCTAATCCTATACTTAGAAGGGAGATTTGTGGAGATTTGCCTCTTTAGTTACTTTTCTTCAGAGGCTTTGGTAATTTCAAGAGGAAAGTTGCTGATAGTGTAATAAAGAGCATATCCCTACTACCATCTCCAGATACTTAAGTCTATCTAGTCTTTATCACCTTGAGCTATTTGCTAGCATGACAATTTGGACACAATGGTTTTTTTAGCTTCCAACCTCTTCTAGATCATTACCGAGTTTCTATATTTCTCCATATGTTTTTCTAAAGCTTTTATCTTGGTCAGAGGCTTTTAATCAGTTATAGATATGGAATCTGATGTCACTATTTATCACATTTCAAATTCTCCCTCAAAACCACCAAAGTGCTGGAGATATTTAAAGGTCTCTTCCATTCTTGTGATCTCAGTAACTTGTCTTTCTTTAGCCTCGTCCAGAGGTCATTGGAATTTTCTCACTTCCAGGAGAAATCATGCATGGAAAATTACAGTAAAAAGAGACAGATATTTGCAACATTACAAACAACCGTAAATACATTTTACAGTGGGAATTATTTTTTTCAGTCTCATCAGAAATAGACTTACTTGAAAGCTCCTTTGTTTGTGTAAACAGTTAAAATTACATGTTATTTACTTTCCTGTATCCTGAAGAAAAGAGAAAGCCTCAGTGTAAAGGAGAATATTCTCCTAGAGATAATAATGTGGTCAAGGTTTCTAGTCAGGATTCCCCTGATAGCTCCTCATGTACCTGTGGAGTTACACAGGTACAACTAAGATCAGAAGTGACTTGGTCAGTCACTTAGGTTGTGACTTCCCTAATGTATTCAGCCTAGACTCATTCTTGCTATGTGCAAGAAATTTAATGTACTTACTTTGGGCCGAGTGTCAACAACATATATGAAATCACTTCCTGGATTGGCTTTTCTAATGGCCTGGAGCATCTGTTCATCCTCAAGGCATCGAGCACTAAAGCCAGATAAAGGCTGGCTGCTTCTACATATGGAGGCCTGCAGAAAAGCAGACAAACAAATAACCTAAGATAATTATAAAGTATAAATTGTTTAGCATCCAGAAGTATTTACAAAACCGTATCATTCTATGTTCGCATAGATGTACAGTTACATAAGAAAGGCAGAATGGTAAAATTAATTACATGTTAAAAAATACATTATTCTTAAAAAGGCAAGGAAATATTAAAACAATACAACCCCATTGGCCCAAGTCTAGTTTTGAATGCAAATTTTAGAGCTATTTTAAGTATTGTATTTCCCTAATGTGGAATAACTCCTGAAAGGTGATATTTCTGACTACAGCCTTGAAATCATGAGAACACTGATATGACATAAAGAACAGCTCCATTTGCACTGTCACTCATGCTTACCAGGTATGAGACTGATTACACCCAGCCTACACCAGTGCCTGCCTAACTAAACAGCCTGATGGTGGTAAGTCCAGGAAACAACAATGTGTAACATGGAGCCAGATCACCAACTGTTGTGTATTTTTAGCACTATCTCTGGAAAAAGACTTAATCGTTATCTGGCTACCTAAAAACAGAGACAAGACAGGAATAAAGGAATAAAGG
>VZTN01006512.1:31355-51766 GCA_013400515.1 Erpornis zantholeuca
TTTTCTTAGCTCTTTAAACTATGAAGGATCCAGGATGAAACACAGTACTTCAGTTTGTGGTATTTTGAACCTTAACCTGAACTCCAACCACAACAGGGAAAACATTCAGGCTGAAACATGAACCTCATCCAAGCTGAATTACTATATATTGAAATCTACCTAGCCCTGAGACCTTTTCTTTCACTGAGATTTGGAAATGTCCAAGTGTTTTGAATCGTAGATACCTACATTTAGACATAGTTGATTATGCAAAGTGATTAGCTCTGAAAAATTTGACCCTAACAAAATGTTAAAAATAATACGTAATATTGCAGAGATTGTATTTACTATTTAAATCTTCCTATTCTCCACTTTCACTGTAAAATTCATAGGTCTTTATGAAAGCAATGTTCTGATGAAATGCAGGGTAGAGGAGTGAAAATAACATCTCATTTCTTTCTTCTGAAGAAGATTAAATCTATGATAGGGGCTGCTGTAAAGGGAAGATTACCATGGAGATTGTAGCTTATCATTTATGCTTATGACATTCTGCAGTAATATGTCCCATCCTGTGTGGCAAGTGCCCTGTAATCCCAGACTAGCTCTGTCTCTTGGAAAGTCCTGACCATCCCCCAGTACTAGGAAAGGCCTCTCAGTGCCACTCTGGACTGAAGCAGGAGTCACACAGACCCTTTGAGGGTACAAAGGGGACACCATCCTCCTAACTGGTAATGACAGCTGAGCTAAGCCTGTCCCTAAGGGCCTGGAGCACAAATGTAAAACCACCCAGTTTGTGGGATCCTTCAGTCCAAGGGTCTCCTTGCTCACCTCAGCTGCCAGAAACAGAAATGCAAGTAGTCTAGGTACAGGGTTTTTTTCACATGAAGCAGATCCTTGCTCAGCTGGGAATATTTGCTATGGAGAGGTGGAACTCCTCACCCTGGAGTCTCCTCGAAGAGACTCAAGGAGAGTCTCTTCAACAAACCCACAACATACTGCTCAGCCAACATTTAGTAGCTCTTAAATATATCCTTTCTGTGTCTCTTCACAGATCTTATATTGAAAAGCTACTCCTGATTCTCTAACTGATGCTAGTTTTTCACCTCCTCAACTTGCTCTCAAGCTACCAGATCCAAAATTGCTCTGTTCTCCTCCCACTCACCTACTAAGCTGCCTGCTACTGGCCTTCACTCCTCTGCCACCTGTCTCAAGGCCTCGTATCCCTTGTGATACAGAGATCACATATTTTTTGTGTTAGCTGGATGATGAAACTGGGTTTAAATGTCTGTGTTAAATGTCTATTAATGCCTATTAATGAGCTAACCACACTAACGAGGTTACACTAATAATTTTTTTAATTAAATAAACACTGATTTATTCTTGCAAAACCTCACTAGAAGAATTATGAGACCAAGGCCAAAATAAGCAAACACTTCAAGGCTACAAATTCACACTTACATTGTTACCCTTGCAGTAGTAGGAAAGAGCTGGGAAACGCCTTCGGCTCCGAAATTTAGAACTCCCCACAATGATGTGTGCAGTTGCAGACTTTGGTACATAGACTTCTGTAGGATAGGAGTCACAGACCTGTAAAAGCAAATTCTGTTTGTTCTAAAAAGTACAAGTAGCACTAGCCATTTCCACAGCAAAAAAAAACCCCAAGGAATTCAAACCTCAGGGAATATTCTGTCATTATTATATACATATCACTGACATTGCTCAAAACATTCTTTTGAAGCTGGAAAGTATTAATCCTAACTTACAGATGGCAAAACTGAAGCAAAAGGGTTGCAGGGCAGCATTTCCAAATGCTAATTCATGCCCTGCTGAGGACAGGTTTAACACACATTCATACCACAAAAGATTTATTGTTACATAACGCAAGGTTGTATTTACAACTGCAGTGTACTCTGTAAGGAGTAAGGACAGGAGTGGGTGAAGTTCTCAAATATTCTGCTGGGAGGGGACAATAATGGGAGGGGACAATAGAGCAAATTTTTTCAGAAAATTTGGTAATAATAAAAAAAGGACAAAATAGGGACATGGAGACAAGAAATTAAGCCACATGAAATGAGGTTACCAAAAGGCAAGTGGCCCTGACAATGCCTACCACTTCTAAGAGGAACCTGATGAGCCTGCAAATAAAGCCCCAAATACCCTCTGGAGACAAGTGAGGCCACAGATGGAATCCTGGTTTTACCCCCTTTTCCTGATATTGTCTGTAGCATTCTGACTGGGGTCAAAAGGATATTCAGTATCTCCCTTTGACTTTCTGAGATGACTTAGATGACTAAGGATGCCCAGGATGAAATTGCTTTCTGAATCAAGAGATACGTAATGAAGGAGAAAGGAAAGGAAGAACTTGTGGTTACAGTTGCTGCTGTGGTGAACTGGACTTTATTCATGATGACATTTTTCCTACACTTTATCTTAAAAGAGGTCAAACATTTTTTTCCACCCATTCTAACAAAAAGAAAACAAACTCTGACAGCACATTCAGTCTTCTCTGAGAACTTCACAGTCCTTCCATAACATGGATAGGTTCCAGCAACAAAGCCAATGGAGTGCATGGACAAACTTTCTTCAAAAATAACTTGGTTATTGTTTCTCACAATTAATTAACATTCTAAGGCCTTCAGTCATACAAGACTCAACAAGGCAGGACAGCAGGAAGCTAGGCAGATATGATCTCATCTATAAGATGACTGTGAAAAACACTGACAGTAAATCACAGATGCTTCAAAAGGAGTGTGGGAATAGCTACACAAAAAAAATTGCCAAGCTCACTATTTTGAGTAATTCTTTTTTCTTAAAATGACTACATAGTACTTTTGCATAGCCCCACATGTCAGGGAAACTCTTCTTCACACACATAGCATTAGGTATAACTTAAACTTCTTCCCAAGCAGCCAAACCATAATGTTTAAAACACTGTGGCCATATTCTCTGTGCTTCCTTCCAACATCTGTTAAACGAAGACACATCCTTTCTCTCATTTTCTGTGTGCCATTTTAGAAAAATAGTAGAGGGACTGCACCTTACTACGTGTGTTTAGAGCACTGAGCTCAAAGAGATGCTGCCACTAAGCACTATGGTAGTCTCAGTCAGTCTGCTGATTTATTGTACAGACAGCTTCTGTAACAGAAAAATCACAACAACTCACTCCGTAGTCTCTGTTTACATCACTAATCTGCCAATAGCTGTTTGGAACACCCATCCGATTATATTCTTCATTGAGGTCCACAAGCTTCCAGCCTTGTTCTCGTTCTTCTTTATCTAATTTTGGGTTGAAGGAGAAGCAATACAGCTCTTCATATTTCACTGGGAAAAAAAAAAGCAAAGAAATGGAAACAGTAAAGGACTTCAGACTTCTCATCCTGAAACCACATTTCAAAACTCGAACTTGGTGTTGACCTTGATGTAGTTTCCTTTAAAAGAGCACACTTTGCTTTACAAAAGCAAAATACCCCAGTTAATATCTACTGTCAAGAAAACTTTGAAAGTACATGTTCTTTTGTTATTTGTATATGTTGTAATGTATGTGCATTAATAGAAGTGCTATTTAAAATATACCGTTCTGCTAATCTTCAGTAGATTTGTAAAAACCTTGCCCAGCACAAAGACAAAATGTCAGTGATATGCTTTCATCCAAAGAAAACTGAAGTCAGTACCAGAGTAAGCACTTGTTCTTCAAAAGAATTTGCTATCTAGAGGTAGTTTAGAAGTCCCTTTATTAATGTAACATCTGTCCTGAGGCAAACATAGTCCTGTGGACTACACAGCACATTCTTCCAAAAGTGAAAAAAAACTCATTAGTCTTGGTCCCTAATTAGGAGGGTTTCCAACAGATCCAATGAAATCTTAGTTTTACTAAGATTCTGTCCTTGAATTAATAGCAAATGCATTTGAAATGCACATGATGTAATAGCATAAAAGAAGCATATGCTACATCAGTCATTTTATCATGACCAGGAAGTTGTTTAAGGAGCTGTGTCACCTCAACCACGTACCATATATGAAAGTTTGGTGGTGCTGGAGTTTTGAACTTTTTCTTAGGAGTATAACTGCATTTAACAAGTGTCTTAATCCTGGTGACCAGTGGCAGCCAGACACCACTGCCATTGAATCCCAACTGTTACTGACTTGAGTAACTATCCAGCATACAACTTGAAATTAATGTTCTCATTGATACTTTAGATATTGTTATGTCACAGGGTATATTTCATTCTGTTGCTCAAAGTTCCTTAAAACTTTCCAATCAACAGATCTTTAACTTTAGAACTGAGGTAAATCACAAGCTAAGTCCTCTCTGATTTCATAGTTCTGCATTGACACACTTGCTCTACTATCAGTAAATTTAAATACTACATTTCCTTTTATAATAACATATACTTAATAAGCAGAATCTTAGTACACTACTGTGTTATGTACTGTACAGAACTTAGAGCTATGAAAATAATAAAGACACACAACCTCTTGAATAATAATAACAATGCTCCCATCTTTTTCTATAGAAAGTCTTTACTTTTATTTTGATTATGGCTTCTAAAGGTCTAATATAAGTTAAGTTTTGCCTTTTTAAACGTCATTGAATTGATTGTATACATATACACTCAAAAGTATGAACAGAAAGAAAGAAAACTTCATGTTAACTCTGTCAGGAACATACTGAAAATCAAAAAAGTCTTGAGTAGGGAGAAAAAAGGGAACAATTTGCACATTTTCCAGCAGTTTAAACTCCTTTTGTGTTCTCTAATTTCAAACTTCTGGTATGGCACAGGTTAGGAAGACAGTCTGGTTTATTTCTCATCTGTTAACGTAAACCTTTACAACAATCCATAAATCTAAGCTGTGCTTTTGGTAGCAATCCGTGATTGAACAGGTGATCCTGTTTTCACTGCTTGGTTGTCAGAAGCATCTGGATTTTCTTTCCAATGGACCTGATGTTCACAAGCACAAGGAAAGCCTTTAAAAATCCACCTATGTATCGAGGTTATTTATGACTGATGTCTGTCTCAACATTATAAGTATTATCACATGACAGTATCTGTAGGTGGTAACAAAAATGTTCAAGTATTAGGAGTCAGTGCCTTAAAGGTCAGTTAGCACATCTTTACCAGTACTGATAGGACCTTTCCCAATCTTTCACAGCTACTTTGCCATAAACATCTGCAATCCTACTTGCAAAACTACTACATGTAGTATCTTAAGTTTAGCTTGTTTTCCAAAATGGCTTAATTAAGAAAAAAGGCCAAATTCAGCTGACAGCTTGACCTTATTAAGATTCTAGCAAAAAATAAAATCAAGCATAACCTTCACCTTTAATGTAGCTAGGACACCAGACAGCATAGAACATGTTAAGCCAGTACACAACATGACCTTCACTCAGAAATGAAGGAAAAGAAGAGGCAGAGAATGGGAGGTAGAGCCTGAATAAGTCAAATTATCTACTCTTGGAATAAAGAGTACCTTCTAATGCTGAGTAACTGTATTACCTAAAGAAAGGACAGCTTCACACCCTGACAAAATGACATGGCAGAGCACTGTCAGGGTACATATGACTCAGCTTGAATCAGAGCCTTCTAATTTTGAGTGCGTAGGCAAGATTTTATCCTGTCTCACATCATGATCAGATGGTTTGCTGGAGAAGGAAAACTACAGTGCAGCTAAACTATGCAAAGAGCTAATTCTACAGTGCTGTTACTGCATCTTCTTTACTCAAACCTTCTTGTCCATTGCAGTCAGTCACTAAACTTGTATTGAGGGTCCTGGCCTACTCTTCCTTTCATCACTGTGGTGCGTAGCAGACACGCCTCCTCCTGCCTCCAAGAAGAAGGATTACAGAATCACATGCCTTCCAGCACACATGAACATGTACTTGCAGCTGATGTCCACGGAATGAATCCAGATTTACATCAGCAGAACCACTGACTGAATTTTTCTCATTGTTTTAAACTTCTCTGATTACTTATGTCCTGCATCACCTATCTTACCAAGTTACTTCTGCTACACTTATATAGTACTACTACTACCACCAGTACTTTAAAATGTTCAGTAGCTGTGCTGGTGGACTATGCAATTTTTTTCCCCTCTACACAGTAGATAAAATTGGTGCTCTCCTAAAAAGAAAAAAAAAATAAAGCCAGTGTTGTCAGCTATGTAAAGACTACAATAGACAATTTCTTTGCATACTATTAAAACAATAGTAAAGAACAAAACTTGGTGTTATACTTCTAGAGTAACAGTTCAAAATAAACAATCCAGAAGCTTTGTCAGCTGGTTCTTAGGAGAGCATAATGCAGAGAGGAGCTATAATGCAGGCAATCAATCAAGTGTTGAGCTTTAACACAACATTTGGTTTTTCATTGAAAAGGGGAAAGGTTTCACAAGGATCTTGAACCAAGTTTAGAAACACCCAGGGAATATTCAAAATGTGGATAATAATAAGCCAAAACACAGGTAGCCCAGTGAAATAAAACTACTTGCTGCAAAGCCTTTCACTGATTTTAAGGAATTTCTGCACAGCACAGAAAGCCAAAATGCAAACCTTGACAGGACCACTAAATACACTGTATGGTTTTTGTTACAACAGGGACATAAAAATTCCCTGAATTTAGAGTATTCTGCTAAATTTACATTTACACAAGTCATCCAGCAAATGAGTTGCACATAAAATAGTATTATATTTTATGGCCCATGATGCTTTAGAGTATTATTTTAAATAGAAGTTCATGTTATACTTTATGGAATGAACTACTTGTTATAATAAGCTTTCTTCATTGCTTCACAAACGATTATATCAGTATTTCTCTCATAACACATCTCTAATGAACATTTTTTTCTTAACCTGCAAAGGGCAAAGATGCACAGATACATTTCTTTCATTAAATTCTCCCTCTTCAGGATGAGGATTGATTTTGTGATGTTTTGTTCCCATACCTGGTCGAGCCAGACGTATCAGAGATATGTAAACATCATGGCAGTCTCGTTCCTGAGGGATGACCAGCTGGATGACCTGGAAGTTCTTGCAGCGGATCAGTAATGGGCAACCGGTGGCAGTGGTGGCCTGCTTCTCAATAGAGGAAATTTGGCTGTGGAGCACCTGCAGGGAATTGAAAACAGTTATGCTAGTCAAATCTTTAAGAAGAAAAGTAATTATTTATAATTATGTGCCAGGGCAGGCACAGTAGGTTCCACCACTGCTCCAGAAAACCCCCATGCTCCTCTTGTAGTTTCGTTCCTATCTCCAGCTTCAGGGTCAAGCAGCTTGATAGATCACCTGCAGAAACAGAGGCATTTCTGGAGTGTTTCAGCTGCTCAAAGATCAGCCTGCTCATGCTCAAACAAAGCTTTTTGTTTGCTTGCTTTAGTGTAAGCTAGTGGTTATCAAAGCTATTTTCATCTCATTGTACAGTGAAAAGGTGAAGCAGCATCAGTTGCATAAGGCTAAAATATTGTGCCTCCCCATAGGTAGAACGGTAATGCTGATATAATTTTAAATACTGCATTACAAATTAGAAGAAACATTACAATAAAAATCTGGTCAGGAATAGTGGGATCAAAGGAAGATGGAGTTAATTAGTGCAAAAATGGATAAGGGGTGCACATTTAAGCTACATAAAAGACTCTCAAATGTCACCGAGCAATAGCTGTACCAGTATGTGGACATTTGTGCTGGTTTTGGCTGGGTAGAGTTAACTTACTTCACAGTGGCTGGTATGGGGCTGTGTTTTGGATCTGCACTGAACACAGCTGATAATAGAGACGTGTCTTTGTTATTGCTTACACAGAGCCAAGGCCTACTGCAATGGAAACTGAGAGTGTATGGGCAGCTGGGAAGAGACACAGTCAGGACAGGTGACCCCAAGTGACCAAAGGGATATTCCAGACCATGTGACATCCTGCTCAGTATGTAAAGTGGGAGGAAGGAGGAAGCAGGGCACACGGAGTGAGGGTGCTTGTCTTCCCAAGCCGCTGTTACATGTGATGGGGCCCTGCTCTCCTGGAGGTGGCTGAACACCTGCCCGCCCATGGCAAGCAGTGAATTCATCCCTTGTTTTTCTTTGCCTGAGTGTGTGGCTTCTGCTTTCCCTATTAAACTGTCTTTATCTTAACCCATGAGTTTTCTACCTTATACCCTTTAGATTCCCTCCCTGATTCTGCTGGTTAGGGGAGTGAGTGAGTGGCTGCGTGGGGCTTGGTCAATGCCTGGGGTTAAACCACAACAAAATGCAGTGTATGTTGTCAATCAATCAAAACAGTTAATTCAAAATACTCCTTTATAAAAAAAATGTAAAGTATTAAATCAGCAATATCACTGATTCAACACTAGCAGTAAGGGAGAAGACCAAGAAGTGACAGAGCCAAGGAAGTAGTTCACATTCAAGACATTTCTCCTCAGTTCTTCCTGGATGACAGGAGCAACAGTGAAGTTTACAGCAGATGTTCCTCAGTCAATCACATCTGGTATTCATACCCTTCTACTCCTTTTACTGTATCATAAGATCTGGAATGCATTGAAAAATTTTGAAAATTACTAGGCTGGAACTTCACATAGCCTCATAAAAGCATCTGTATGAACTAATTTACTATGTTTAACGTGTTTTGGAAGTAATTTTGAAATTAGCATCAGTAAAGTGCCATGCACTTACAGCTAAGTGAAAAAACAAGAATTCATACCCAGGTTTCTTTGCGAGTTTCAGAACCATTCTCCACAAATATGACATGGGTAGCTGTTAAATATAAGGTTCCCACCACAGCTCTTCTTGAAGATAAACGATCAAGTAACCTAACATTTTCCACCTATATAAAAAAGTGACAGAGAAAAAAAAACCAACAATTAGGCTATGACAGAGTGCCCTATAGTGAGAGCTCACTGTTCACATTTTATCTATTACAAAGTTGTTTTCAGCACAACATTAAATATCAAAGAAGTATAACTATATGAGAAAATGTGATTATATCATGTGATCTATTTCCAGATCTTCCTTAATGTTCCTTTTTTCCCCACTCATGTAGAGCTCTGTATCCAAAAACCCATTTAGTAACACTTCTAAAGACAATTTCTCACTTGAGCTCTTCCTTGTGATCTCATCTTAACAAAACACTGTGACAGCAAGGCAGGGCCTGTCCATTAGCTAAACTCCACCTCCATGTTTTCCATTCAAGCCATTCCAGCTAAATTAAAATAATATTAATAAGCAGAACATAACAGTGGTAGAGTGTCTTTCTTCAATGAGTCTCACTCAGGCAAATTTTCTCCCATGCAAATCTCTGTTAAGATTTAAAACAACATTAAAAGAATTAAAAGAGTTTAAAAAAAAAGCATTTTGATGTTTGTCCCTACATTCCTGTCACCGCTGACAGGAAAGGTCACACTGGAAGTTTTTGCCCTCTGTCACTTCTCAACGGAACTCAGGAACTCCACTTCCTCTGCTCTCCCACTTTGGGCACAAAATGGGCATTCTCTCTTTGCTGCACTCCCAACAACAGGAGAGTCCATAACACATTATTAACTCCCAGATCGCCAGCTCATGACTTGTACATCTTTAGTAGTTTGTATATGGCATGTGCTACAGGCACCTGTTAGGGGTAGGAACTAGATGATCTTGAAGGTCCCTTTGAACACAAACTGTTCTAGGCTTCTATGACTTTTGACTGAGAAACTAGGATAATAAAAAAATAAACAAGTTGGATATTCAGTGGGATAAAACCTGCCCAAAACAGTTACCAATTTGCTACCATGGATCTCCTACTTCAACAATTTTAAAACTAAAATTAGTCGGTTTTCCTGAAAAACAGAATGGCAGCAACTGAGAACTGCATGTTTGCAATGTGTAGTCCAAATATATGGCACTATTTTAAAAATAGGAATAAAGAAAACCTTAAAATGAAAACAAGCAAGTTTAGTAGCAAGATGCTTAAAATCAAACAATTATTAAAGCAGAGTCTCCTCCCCCAAGGCCAATTATAATTTGTTTTAAACAAAAATAAAACTATTTATTTAAACAAAACCAACAAACCGCTAAAAAGCATGCATGAAGTCTTTTCCCAGGGCCATCTACTTCAGAGGTCACATATTGTCTTGAGACGGTGTAGAAATGATGCTGCCCTATTTTCTAGGGCCCTTCCACAATCGACTCATGTTCATAGATAGAAATCAGAAGGCTTTTATTTATAGTTAGATATTATTAAAAAGAAAGAGGAGAGATCAAGCTTCTCCCTCCAGCCAGGTTTCACTCGAGGGATCATCTGTCCTGCTGTGTCTGTGTCTCCCCAGCACAGTTGGGAAGGAATCCACAACAAGACAGAGAGAAAATCTTTCATTGGCCAAGGAAAGCACCTTACCATAAACATTTCTCATATTTACATTCTTTCATCAAGGATTTTTCCTGAGAAGTTACAGAACTTCTCTTAGAAATGGGTTTAACTATTTCATTCAAGGCAAAGAGAAAGGTTAAAAAGAACTTGCATTTCTCAAGCCTTTTTCTGAAATTTCTTAAAAACCTGCTGACAAGTCAGCACCACAAGACGTAATGGAAGAAATACAATATTAACCCAGCAGTAAGCAAAAGAGAGATGATACAAAAGAAAAATGCAGGCAGTGCCCTTCTAAAAGGAACCCAAAAATAAAAACAATAAAAATCAGCATTGTCTGGATGAAAAAAGGTCCCTACACTGCAGTCCAGCCAACATGGACTCTGCTGCACAGGCACTGATCTTGCACAAGGCACTCATCATGCCAGCCTACAAAGTGAGCTGGCATGGGCCATGAAACACAAGCAAAGCACATCCACACAGCGGGGCAGGGCTGAAGGGTGAATTTCCAGACCTCTTAGGTCACATCCTCCCCTGCTCATTAATCATAGCCCCATGCCTGAAAAATGCTAACCAACAAAGCTCCTCTTTTGTTGTGGTTTGTTTTTTTTTTAAATAGAGCTCAAATAAATTAAAGGTTGGATCTGAATGAATAGGAACTGTTTCAGTAAGAGCTGTGTGGTAAGTCTGACTCCATAAAAGCAAATGCAGTGGCTGCATCGGGGGAGATCAGAATTCACCTCTCCCTGGAGTTTGTCTCTCAAGAACAGACAGTTGCAGCAGCTAAAGGAAGAGTGTGAGAGGCAGGCAGGTACTCATGCTCCCCCAGGATCTCAACTCAGCTCTGGTTGGGTTCCTAAGCTGAGGTTGTCCTTTTTAATAGCCATAACTGTGTCTACATTCCATTAATTTTATTAAATAACATTTTGAATCTCTGTAACCTATTGGCATCCATAACACCGTGTGAGAGTGAACTTCACATTTCAGCTATTGTACAATAAAATCCCTTCCTCCTGCTCTATCTGAATCTGCCACCAGTAACGTGCCACACAGGCTGTTACAGATCCTTCCCTCCATCCTCGAGTTCCAAGAGTGAAGATGTAGTTGTGACCTTTATGGAAGCTATTCCAGACAAGCTCTTCCACACTTCTGATTATTCTGCGTGAGGTCTACTTCCTGAGAAGAGGCTAAAAGTGCAAATAGAATTCAAAAGTTGGGTGTACCACAGGTTTTTCTAGTTTGTGTAGTGGAGCAGTGATGTTTGCTGTTTTGCTTTCTATTTAGTTTTTAAAAGTTCTCAAACATTGGTTGCTTTTTTGTCCTCACAGTGGGGTTTGGGTTAGTTGTTTTTGGGGATTTTTTTTGGCTTTGTTTTTTGGTTTATTTTTGAACTAGCAATAACTCTTAGTCATGCCTGCATACATAAGCTAGGATTTACACCCTGTTTGTATTATCTTATATTTATTAATGATACATTTAGGCCATCAGTATAATGAGGCATTGCTCAATCTTCAATTTCATTCTGCTGATCAAAGGGTTCAGAGAATGAGCCTTCTTTCTTCTTTTGCACCCTCCCAGTCACGAAAAGAAAGTCAAGACCAGCAGTGTCTTTAAACCTAGAGAGCTGGGAATAGAGGAGATGGGAATATGTTCATTTCCACAAGAGGGGAACACACATTGCAATAGTGCTTTGGGAGAAGAATTTTTCTATCTAAAACATCACAGCATGCTGAGAAATCAGCATTAATAGCCAAAATTTAAATTTAATATCAGAAAGAGATAATAGTTATTTTTCTCTTTTTTCTAAAAAACAATACTCCATTTTTTCACCAAAATGACTGTAGATTTTATTGAAGAATGCAGGAAATTATGTATGTACATGCCAGGAAAAAGCATAGAGACCATGCACACGTGCTTTGCCTAAAATGAAGAGCTGGTAGGAGAGACCAGATCAGAAAACACAAATCTGTAAAGCTGAGAGCTATAAGACCTCAAGGAGTTAAAAGCAAATATTAACCAAAGCAGTCTAGAGAATGGCATCGAAGTAAAACTTCGATAATTTAAATAATTAATTTGAAGCTCTTGCCCTTGTCTTTTTTATTTTTTTCCTGACGGCTGTGGTTGTCTAGGCCTAAAGAAAAGACCACCAGGAGATTTATTTCAGTGACTACAACCACTTACATGGAGATAAATAAAGTTGCCCAGAAACTCTATTTTCAATGCAACACAGATGACAGAAAAAAGGAGGCAAAAATAGAAGTTAAAGGGAACACAGATTAAGAACAGATGGAAGGTACTTTTTCAGTCAGAGAATAAACATGACAAATTACTTATGAACAAGGTTGCCAGGAGGTCATTCAAGAAAAAAATGTCATATTAGGGAAAATCATGGCCCAAAGCTTTATTCAGGCACAACTCCCACCAGTTTCAATGGGACTCCCACCTAAGGAAGAATGGCAAGTATATGACCCTGAAAGTGTTTGGAAAAGTTTGTATGCCAAAATGCTATTCCTAAAAATATTCATGTACCCTAATATGTTTTCATTTATAGTTTAGGTAACTTTTTAAATGAGCTTTGACTGCACGGCCTATTTTTGAATGCTTTTTGAATATGCTACCTTCATCCTCACTTCTTTAAGTTGTTTCAGTGTCTCCAAACACATCAGCATCGCAAAGCAGTGCAGAAGTTACTGCTACTATTTCAGGCTGTTCACAGTTCCACACGAGAAAGCATTTTCAGATAAATGCAGGATCAGTTCTGACTGTGGGCTCAGACTGAGCAGGGAAAGGGGAGAGAAGCAAAACTGGCAGATTGGCCAGAACTGGAGCTTCCTGTCACAGCAAAGCTCATGTGTAGCACAGAGATGCTATCTGACACAAAATGGTCTCTACTGTAGGATTTGGAAATGAAACGAAATTCCGAATTTTGAAAAACCATCTCAAAGAGTTTTGTTCTCACTCCATAGGTTTTACATCTATGTGTTTGCTTCCTATGCATTAGCTAACCTGAAGAAGACACTTGAACAGCCAGTTCTGCTAAGGTCATCACTGACCTGCCCATTATCACTGAGCATCTTGAAGCAGCTGAAAAGCCTATTTGTCAGCCAAGAACAAGAGATCAGCTCCTATACCCCCAGGTGTTCCCCATTCCTTTAGGAGGAACCCTGACTAATTTGTCTCCTCTAATTCCTTATCATAATGAGAAAGCCCAGAAAACCCTCCCAGCCAGGAGAAAGCTGCCAATTAAAGTTAAGCAGGGAATGTCCTCACTCAGGCCACCTCCTCAGGAGCTTCTCTATTGTTCAGAAAGTTAAAGTTCATTGCTTCACAGCAACATATGAAAGCAAGTTTCATATAAAAGCTGATAAAGTACCTTGAAATTTTTCCATTCAAATGAGTTTCAGTGATTCTTCAAGGGTAAAGAAAGGCCACTTTCACAAACATCTCTGCTGCTGAAAAGGTTGATGCACAGCCAAAGAACAGGGCTGGGCCCTAGGGGCACACACCCCTACAAAGGCTTCTTCTTGTCCATCCCCTTGGGCTCCTAGACTGACCAGGGACCTCTGCTGCCTTCCCTACTCTCCTTATGATGTTACACACATCATAAGGAGAGTACATGCAGGAAGAAACTGCATCATGGGAATTCATGACAGGACTCTCCCTGGCCTCAGCACTGCAGGCAGACAAAAGCTAAGGGAAGAGCTTGTGAAAGCCAAAAGCCTGAGCCTAATGAGAAAAAAGGAGCACAGCTGGTATGGTTTGAGGCCAAGTGGAATATTTGAGCTTTCTTCACCCTGGCTGACCCCAGCTATCCATGTGTTTAGCATAATTCCTGAGAGTGAAAAAAGACAACATGTAAAAGACCAAAGGCTATTACTTTTTTTTCAACACAAAGATAGTAGTGTTGTACTTGTTAAACAAAATATACAATAAGTGATCTTTTTTGCATGATCTTGGAACAAGAATAAAAGAAAACTGAATTGCCAATTGGTGCTGCCTTTTAATGTGGTTTCCATTCTGTTTCATAAGAATCATAAAAACTGTACTTGATCCATGTTACTTTTTTGTATTTCCATCTCTGAAAAGATCTCCCAAGTGCAGTAAAATAATCAGTCTATGAAGTTAGATGGTTGCATATGTCAGAAGACAAACAAATCCAAAAGTAAATAATTACATTTAAGAACATATACCTTAACATACGCATTGTAAAAAGTTTCCTTAGAGCAAATCTGGCAGGATGGGGGAAAATATTAAAGAAAAATCAGAACAAGTTTAATTTACTAAAGGACTGAAGTGAAATGAAAATACTGGAAAAGAGCTGAAAAAAGAATAAGGAATGATTCATAATAACAAGACAGAGAACAAACTACCTAATAATTTGGCTTAAAAAAACCCCTATTGTCTACTAAGATCTATAAAAAGAACGAGGCCAAGCACCACATTATCAGATATACCTGAGTAGCAGCTGTATAATGGGAGAAGTAAACAGGAACATATTGCGAGAGTATAGAGCACTGCAATATGGGGTCTACATTGTAACACCAAGCTCATATATAAAGCTTTCTCTTTCAGTCTGTATTAGATCTCATTTGTCTAGAAAAGAAGAGAGCAAATAAGTGTATTCTGTAAAAAATCCTACCTAAGAGCTTTAATCTAGGACAAACAGGGCTTTCTCGAGTGAATAAATCTTAATACACTTGCCAAATTTGCTTGGATTTGGTTCTGAAAAGATATATAGGGAGAAAGAACTCTCCATGCAGCCAAGGGATACTGAAAATAAATATATCCTTAAACTCCTCTATTTGATAAGGCTTTTCTGTTCCATGTTTAAAACTATGCCTTGTTCAGCAGCCTATTTTAGAGCAGCAGTACCAAGCCATTTCAGCTGTGCAGGACACAAGAGATTCACATTAAAAATGGCTTTGTAGGACTCCCTTTTCTTGTGGTAGGGACCTATCTTTCTCAGCAGAGTACACCTGCACAGCAGGAAATGTCAGTGTGCATTTTCTCTTGCAAATAGATCATTCCTTTAGTTTATGGACATCAATAGTTCAAATACCACCCACTTGGGTCCAGAAACAGCAGGCCAAGAGATTCCAGCCTTGACCACCCCAAAGCCAAACTTCCCGAATCCTTCACTCCAACATCAGTCTCCTACTATGCATAAAAAAACCAAAAAATCAAAGAGGACCTTGCAGACAGGCTGTCTTAATGATTTTCAGTACTATTTTTCAAGTGCAATGAGGTTTAGAGTTACTGGTTTAGACACAAATACCAAGACAACAAATTAAAATACATGACTGTCCACGATTTTTAGAGCTTGTTTTGTGACTTTATCCAGCTACCTCTTTATTGGGTGTCACATTATTGAAAATATGAAAGTCTGTGTGATTTTCTGGCCGTTTTTGACTAAATATTTTGAGGATAATGGCTGTTACAAGATTTTGTTTAAATCAAAACTCACACTAATAAGAAGGTAGCTTGATGACTCTAAGTCAAAACAAATACTTAATAGCAAAATTCCAAACAGATATTTCAAGTCCAATCCCACAACATGTGGACATTTTCTGCAGTTCCTGTTTTTATTTTATCTACCTCCAGTCTGATGTTACCACAGAACATTTTCTGGCATAGTATACTACAAAGCTCACTTATATTAAATTTATCCTTTGTGCTCAAATTTTCATAGCACAAAGATGGAATAAATAGAACCCAAAGAAAACTAAATTGCATTCTAAATAAGGAAGATTTATTAATAAGAAAAAAATCCATAACTCACAAAATCAGAGTTAAATGTGTCCAAGATTAGTGTAGATGTCTGAATGCATCATTTGACTAAAGCAGTGAAGCAGACTGACATATTTAAAGCCATTAAACATTACTGGACCCAGAACAGGCTACAAAATTTTTAACCATGACATAAATTGAGAAAACAGTTATGGAATCAGAAAACACCAGCTGAATTGTAAGACACACTGCTCTAAGTTGTAGAGTTAGAGAAAAGTACAGAAACCACCTTCACACCATACTTGAAATGCAGAAAATCAGCCTGGCACTTAAAAGACGTTGCTGTAATGTGTCTGCTATAACCTGATGCCCCAAAACACCAGTAAAAGGCAAAGGCCATGCCAGCCTCACCTCCCCTGCCTTTTCTAAGTAGCAAACTAAATAAAAGTTTAGCCAAACTCTAGTACTATTGTGAACTGCCTGTGGCACTCTATTCCCCAGCATGAGGGGGAAACTATGTCCACATCCCCAGGTTATTCCTGATATCACCTCAGGACTGCTGCCACCTCTCTACATAACTGAAATGAATCAAACTTTTCCAAAAGGAATTGTAGCTTGGATACAGAGAACATAACTATAATATCACATCCTAGCTCAACAGAAGGCATACAGAGAGCAGTGGTAGAAAATGCCAACTTACCTTAAAAAAAAAGGTGGAGATCCAGCAACCCAGAACATGTAGTTGCAGAGTAAAGACTGGGCATGCTGGGTTCCATTTTCCTATTGACCTGGATAAGCATCTGCACTAACACTTTGCCGTTTACATTGTCATATATAAAGTGGATATAAATTATATGGGTCTCCTAATGGAGACCTTGTGGAAAAGGACATGTTATAAAACTTTACAAAAAAGCAAGAATTATGGAAAGTAGATTGAAAACAAAAGAAAACACACAGCTCATTTACACATGCTGGAACTTCGTTCTGTGAAGCATCTGGTAGAAAGATTTGTAATTGATGTGGGAGCATATCTTGAATTCTGCCTGAGAGGGGCATCATCAAAAGGAAATACCTCACCATAACATCACAAAAATGAAAGCACTTGAGCAACTCAAGTCATCCCAAGTATGCTGTTAACACTGAGCCAAAAGAATTTCTGGGCTAAGTCCACTGAAGACAGTTAATACACCAGGGATAAATCTGATGTGTTCTTTATTATAATGCCTTTCAGTAGGCCTGCTGCCAGTATACAAACACAAATGATACATAGAGTTACAAATAAAATAAAGTAACTGATTAGCTACAGTGCCAGAAGTCACCCTATGAACATATCTACAGAGCTCTGTATCTACCATCCTGTCCATGATCAGACATATCTCTACACATGCTCATAAAATGTGCTTCTAATCTGTTCAGAAGTATTGCTGATTTCTTTTTTCCTGACTGTCATATTTTGGGTTTGGAGGGTTATCCTAAACTATCCTGCTGTTCAATCCAAACTCATGTCAGTCACTGTTTTGACTAATTTTTAATTTTTAAAAGGGTATGGGAGTTATAGATAATCCTATTTAGCAATGAGGGACTGTTTCCAACTCTTAAATGTACTTAAATTACAGCCTTCACACATAGGATGGCATTTACCTTGTGAAAACATAGTGCCTATGTCTGCTCCTCCAGGCATGCATCACGTATGCACCCTATTTCTACCAAGAGTATAACAGTAGAACTATAGTGGCCAGTACATCAAATAGTGTGATAGCAGGGGGATACACATTCTGTTGGGAAAGCACTAGAATGGCTTTTGCAGGGGCAAATTCTACTCCAGAAGAGTCTTGCAAAACAGTGTGTGGGCAAAAGAGACACGTAGGAGCTTCAACACAGACAGACAAAAGTAGATTATCTACAGGAAGAACAACATAAAACATATCTACAGAACAATGGACTTGACACAGGAAAGAGGTCTTGGGGTCACTGATGACATTTCTCTGAAATTATTAGAATCTGGCAGGTTGTGATCAAGATTTACTGTGAAGGTATGGATAAGGTCAACATGGAATTTTTATTGAACAAATCCTTGAAGTTAGAAGGAAGGAATACTGAAGGAAGCTACTCAGGACTTTTTAAGAGGAGAAGATAATTTTTGTAAAGCCACACTCTTCTGGAACTTGCTTCCATGCAGGATGTGGAGCCAGAGAGTGTCAGCCTGTCTATAAGGAGCTCTGGCTAACTCACACAGAGAGGTCCACAAATGGACACTAACAGAACTAGGAAGAATTGGACCCTAACACAACTGTAGATGCTGAGAAGCTGCAGAATGTGGCCAGGTCTAAATGGTCTTTCTCCTCTGTCACTCTGACACAGTGATCTTAATGAACTATTGATCCAACTGGTATGGAATTACCTTCTGCTTTTTTAATGTCTGTTACATTTTATCAGATTAATTTTAATATTTATGAACCATAAATCACTACAGTCATATTTCACTTAAAATCAAAACAATTGCTGAGACCTAATAGGCATCATGTAATATAGACTACCCTTGGAAGGAAAAGCTTTTACTTGGGCCAAGAATATTTTTTTCATATATTATTAAGTTTATTCATTTGCTAAGTATGGGATTTATCTTGATTTTCCATCTGGCTGGGTTTGTGAGTCAAGGAAAGTGTCTTTATTCTGGGATTAATACCTTTGCAGAGCAGGGCAGTAACTTCTCAAATTTCTCTCAGGACAAGATTGTATGGAGTCAGGAAATGTGACACCAGAGACTAACACAGGATACTGTGAGCTTTCCCTTACCTATTTTTACATTACTGACGTTGGAAATAATTTCATGTTCAATTCCAAATTATCAAAATCAAATTCAATAAAAACAAAAGGAAAAAAACCCAGAACTGTTACAGTGACTGATTTTAAGCTGAGGGGTTTAAAAAAAATCAAAGGTATCAATTCTGTTAGGTAGCTGTAGATACACTGATTTTTCAGAGTATTTAGGAGTAACTGGAGAGATGAAGTATTTCAGTAGTGACTCAAGTTGATTTTCTATATTTATGTTGGAAATTTTAAAGGGTTTTTGTACCCCTTCTGCCTTTAAGTCATGTCTTCTAAATGGTTCTATTATAACAGATGCCTCTTAGCATAGCTATAGCATAAAAGGCTGCCAGGATCCAGGACTGCAGAATCACTCCACACTGAGTTAAGATTTTCAGTGACCTGAGGCATTGGTAGAGTGCCTTCTCACAGTGTCAGATACAAAAAATGGGTTTTACATATGCAGAGTAGTATTTTCAGGACCTGGTTGTAGAAAAGACAACAGAGAAGCTTCCATTGCCTGCAACAGGGACTTGTTTGGGTCTCCCATTCACAGCAAATACAACCACTTATTTTTAGGATATTTTTCTACCTTTATGAATTTGTTTTCAGCATTTTTTCTCATTCATGCTTTCAGCATTCTTCAGCAAATGGTCAGAAGCTTCTGTTCAGACAACTTCCACTGACTGTATCCTACGTGCAATAGGATACAGTCATACTATTCTGAAATTCTTCCTTCCCAAAAAGGCAGATAACAGATCATGAAATGAGAAGAGAGGAAAGGCATAAATGCCTATCTCCTTAATAGATTTACAGCTTAACACCTAAAGGCCAGAAAAGACAGACGAAATACAATGCCCTAATTTCAAATTCATGTCATCATATTAAATATTGATAATAAATAAATACAAATGAATTCCTTATTTCAGGGGGTTGGGTTAATAAATAAATAAATACGAAAATTTATCCCACCCTATTTCAAATTAACATATTTCCCTATTAATTTTTATTATTACTTTTAATCTAAACCTTTTATGTGTTAAAATTGTATCCTTTTTTTAGAGCAAGGTGGCAATTTTGTTAACAAATACAGGCCTCGTGCTTAGAAAGCTATAGAAAAAGACTGATTACGTCGGCTAAAGATCAAATACGTACGTAGAAACACTAAATCAATTCATCACCGAGTCTGAAACCCCGGGGCAAACTAAAGGCGTCTGAAAAGCAGGTAACGCATTTCGTAAAGCAGGTGAAAGCAGGCTCCCATTTCGGATCCCTACAGCTCAGGGTCAGTGCCTACGTTAACAGAGGAACTGAACGAGAAGCCCGACAAACCCCCGGCCCACACCGCAGAGCAACGCGCCCACCTCTCGGTGGGTTTGGGCAGGTGTCATGGCAAACTGGCCAAAAACCAGCCCGCAGCGTCAGCTGGAAGGCCGCAGAGGCCCGCAAGGCTGCGGTGCAAGGCTCCTTTGGGCTGGAGCAGACGCCGCAGGAGGGACCGCGGGGATGCTGCCGCGGGGATGCTGCCGCGGGGATGCTGCCGCGGCCGGGGCCGCCCGGCGGGACCCACCTTGGGCATC
>VZTN01006512.1:67943-91191 GCA_013400515.1 Erpornis zantholeuca
ATCTTAAAGTCACTCCAAGACATAAGATCAAATGCAAAAAATGGTGGTAGTTGTAAGGAAGTTTGTAGGAAGTTTTCTAGGTGATATTTTTCTTTGAAGAAAAAACTTGTAGAGCAAAGAAGAAAAAATAATGTGCAATATCCAAAATTTTGCATTCTTCCTTTCCACTTAAAAATTTAGCTTCATCTCATCAAAAACCTGCAAACACGTAGTTTTAATCCACTCTAGAGTACATATATGAATAATGTATACTTAGTAATAAAGTATACACATTGAAACACTGATGAGCAAAGACATATGCAAGGTACCTAGTCATAGAATCTGTGGCATCTCTGTAGTCAATTAGAACCCTCAGTTGTAAACATTATTTTCCTTGGGGAATATTTCAGTAATTAATGAACGCTGTTGTTATGCAGAAATGGAGCAGAGTGTGCTGACATTATGGGTTTCCCCAGTGGCATAACTGGGACTGAATGATTCAGAGAATATTCCCACCATGCTAGGCAAGGCTGAACTTAAAAATGTGTCAGTATATATTTATACTTCTTTTCCAAGGGCAGAAGGGCTGTTTAAGTCTTTTACATCTGGCTGCTCTCTCCCACTCTTTTCCTGTGGGAAGTTCTCTTGCATCTTTGGCCACACAGAAGGGGAAGAATAGCTGTTTGAGGGACTACACAGCAACCCAAAATCAGTGAAATCTTCCTGGGAAAGCTGATTAGAAGTATTACTTTATTCTGAAAAGTGATTTTTTTTTAAGTTTTGGTCAGTTTTCTGAGCGACAGACATGCTGAAGGACAGAAACTGATTCAGGAGAGCTGGAGGGGCTCGAGGATACAATGTAAAACTGCTGAACTGAAACTAAAATGTATGATGAACATCAAAGTAATAGACTGTTAATTAATTAAAAACCAGTCCCATTGATGTAGAATTGCCCTTGGCATTAAAATTAACTATCTGAAACGTGTAGAGCAGCTCATGTTTCTCATGATGTGTCTACAGCGCACAAATGGCATGGAGTGTTAAAGTGTCTCCAGACTTTTGGAGAACTAAGTTCACATGTCACAAAAAATGCAACAGCAGAGACACAAAGCTCTATATAAATAGTTACCAGAATCCAGAGTCAAAGACTTGTTTATTAAAAGATAACCTGAGCATCCTTTACACAGAAACATACAAACCTTTACACAGAGGTTTGTTCTCAAGTGTGATCTTTTTTCAGGAATCCCAGAAGCTCAGAGACAGCATCCATATCTGGTTATCAAAGCTTTCTTTATAAATCACAGACGAGGTACTTTCTTCCATCTAAATAGAAAGTTTGGACTCTTCAAGACAGCTGAATGTGTGAGGGCATTAACTCATACAATCTATGGGTTCTGTTGATGCTGGGACAGAAGAAAAGTTGATGGTTCAGAAGATATTCTGAGCTTGCAGAACTGGTAACAATAGCAGTACCCAACAGCATCACATTTACAAGATCATATTTAGTTCCAGTTTAAGCCTTAGCATTTCAATTCTGCTGCAACCCATTATAGTTTTCTTTCTGATGCTCCCCATACCAGAGAAGCCTGCATCAGCAGATAATTATTTTGTGCAGAACTCCACTGGTTAATGCACGTGATGCATAAATGCATAAGTAGTGTATACAATTCTGAATTTAACTAGCTGCACTACATAGATCAGATTGAAAAATTTGCAGGTATTTCATGTCTTACAAAGAGTCAAAAACCAAAATCCCTACCCCAACTTAATTTAAGAGATTACCTCCTTAAGTTCTCTCAGATGAATTATGGTGTCAGTTTGCTGCACAGGTCATGTGGAAAAGTAGAAGAGATGAAAAGAAGCCAAGCCTCACAATCCCATAAGGCACATTTCTTTCTCCAAATGGGTCAAAACTCATGCTGCCAGTTCAGCTTCGGCATGTCACCTAATACTATCTTACTGAGGCCACTGAATCATGTGATTCATTATGGCTAATCAAACCCTGAGTACTTAAGCAAATTCTGATCCCAGAAGAGAATATGTTGAGGCTGCGAACAGAGACTGTTAAGAAGTGGTTAATATGCAAGCAACCTGCTAAAAACTGAAACAAAAAGTATATTTTCTTTGCTCATGAGGCTGGGCAAGTTCCTTGGCATGCGTTCCTTCTACTTTTAAAAGTTTCATTGACACAGCCTCAGTTGCTCAATGCCTGAGACTTGCCATAGGTTGCTGGAGGTACTTGTTAGTTACCTCAGTGTTGTTCACTGGAAAACAGGAGGTGATTGCAGCTCTCCTACCACTCCCCCTTACACGCCCCTTGGTACACCCCCTTGAAGTCTCAAATGGCAAGCCTGCTTTAGGCAGCTGAGGATCAAGTCCTGCTAGAACTTTTTCCTGCCGGGAAAAAGCAATAATTCATTTTTGGCTCTACACAGCCAAGTCCTCTAAAGAAAATAAATCCCCAACTGTTAAAAGTTGTCATCCAGTGTTCATGTAAATACTCTTTTAAAACTTCATACTTCTTTTTTCCCTGAAAATGGGTAATTAACTCCTTACAGAGATACACTACTTTTCCCTGATTTATTTAAATGCTTTTTTGTTGTCATTCGGTCTAATAAAATACAGTGGTTTTTATTTATTAACATAGATTAAAAATACTTCTTGGCTTTTTCTTCCTTTGCAAACTTTTTTCCCTTCTGTGTTTGTATTTTAAAAGTTTAAAGGACAATCTATCCTGCATAATAAAAGTCCTTATTTATCTAATGGCTAAATGTAGTCCAGGCAGCCAAAACATGAATCTTCTGCTCTGCTATATAATTCTGTTATGGCCATATCACAGCATTAACCTGTTTTCAAGGAAGAATGCCTTCAGTTTTATCCCATTTACATTACTCAGAGAACCACCATCTCTTCCCCCAGATCACCAGCCTTCACAGCTCACAAGTACTTCAAGACACTAAGTTTACTATATGTTCATTAAATATATTTATACTATCTCTTCAACATTTCCTCCTGTCAATAGGACACACAGGACAATAAATACTCAGAACAGAAAAAATTAAATAGAAAAACCCAGTGAAAAACAGGAAAGTGAAAGAAACACATTAACAGAGGAAAATACTGGAATTTTCAAAATGAGAACACAGTCTTACGTTTCAATTGCTTCACTCAGGTAGAAGATGAAGAGTGGGGGAAAGAAAGAGGATGTGTAATTTTTTTCATTTTGCTTTGTACACATGATAAAAATTTCCTTGCACTTGTCAGCTAAAGAATGTGATGGAGAATTGTCATTTCATATTCATGCAATAAAAATAAACACAGTAGAGCAAGAAAATTCTGGGTAACTGGAAATTTCACAAAACTAATTTCGTATCACAGATTTGGTGAGACTAATTTATTCTGTCATGTTTAATTATTTTAGCATGACTTCTCACATGTAATGTAGTATATAGTATATATATTATATATATAATGTAGTAGAGCATTTAGTGAAACATCAGTGTTTACAAATCCAGTTACTCGAAAATACCCTTCAGTAGTATTCAGAAGATTTTATGTATCACATATACAATTTCCTGATATGGAATGGAATATTTAGTCAGAACTGTTGTCCTGCACACATGGCAAGGGCAAAGGCAAATAACTTTCTGATTGGCAATGTTTTGGTTGAATAGGCTGCCCATTAGTCACATGATTTCTCCAAATAACTGATGTGTATTCTGAAAAAATTGTCACTGTTTTGGTTACCTTATTGATGTAGCTCTTTCTTAGTAGGTTGATGATACTGTACCTGAAATGTCCCGAAAAAGAAAGATGAAAAATTCTAATAAGAATTTAAAAATAAAAGTAGTCCAACCACATGGGAACACAACGTGACTGTTTAACAGAATGTTCCACGCTTATTTTTCTGCAAATAAACAGAGAATAGTGTAATTTATAGCCATTAATTCACTTATGAAGTGCTAAGTCACTAAACAGTCACTCCCCAAATATGCTTCTGGTCTTCTTGTCAGATTGGATGTCTGCATGATCTTCTGTGAGAAGCAAGAGACTCACAGAATGAGAATCCAATCAGAGTGATAGATGTCTGACTTCTTTCAGATTTACAGTTCTGAAAGAGTATCCCTATGGAAGGAGAAAGGCAAAACCTAGCCATGCTAAAAATGGAATTTAAGCTACTTTTGAAGGGAAGTTCCTGAAAGCCTACAGCAGGGATGAACGCGAGTGGGTATATGCATACATAATTTACATATTTACATATATATGTACACACACACCATATATGGTGACAAAATATCACAGAAATGAGATTAGCAGATCCATAGCCAAAATTTGTAAAGGTATGCCCAAGGATTTCATGTATGCATAGAAGGGACCCACTAGGATCATCAGTCCAGTTCCTGGTTCTGCACAAGACGGCCCCAAGAGTCACACCATGTGCCTGAGAGCATTGTCCAAATGCATCTTTAACTCAGACAGTTTGGTGCTGTGATAATTTCCCTGGGGAGCCTCTTTCAGTGCCCAGTCACCCTCTGGATGAAAATTTTTTTCCAAATATCTAAACCTGCCTTGACACAACTTCAGGCTATTCCATCAGGTCCTGTTGGGTCACCAGAAAGAAGTGCCCCTCTGCGTTCCCTCATAAGGGATGTTGGAGATCGCAATGATGTCTCCCCTCAATCTCTTCCAGGCTGAATAGACCAAGCAACCTCAGCCTCTCCTCATATGGAGCCCGCTCTTGGCCCTTCACTCTCTTTGTAGGCCTTCCCTGGACACTCTCTAAGAGCTCTGTATTCTTCTTACATTCTGGTGCCCATAATTGCGCGCAATATTCTATGTGAGGCCACAGCAGCACAGAGCAGAGCGTGATAATCACCTCCCTGAACCAGCTTGGTGATTGAGATCATAGTGTTAAAAGGAAAGGATCTATGTAAGGGGAATATATGCAGGGAGAAAAAGATGATGACTGTAAGATTTATTCCAGCTATTCTCAGTGTTATTCTTAGCATTAGCTATTCTTAGCCTAAGGTTATTCTTAGCCTTCAAATGAGTTTTTAAAGATATCTGGTTGAGAGAAATTATTTTAATTATTTAGGCTGAAGCAGAGGGAGGTACTAAAACTCTTCAACCTCTGGACAGATAGAGCTGCCAAGTTCCAGGTATCTCAAACAAATGTGACAAGGCTTGTAGGAAAAGGCAATTCTTGACAACACTAGAATGAAAAGAAGCTGCATTGTACTTGTACATTGCCCACCCATCCTGCGGCCCTCAGACAAGTGTCTCCCAAAAAAAACCATAGGAAGTGGTATCTGCTAGGACACACAGGGCGGCTTGTCAGAGATTGAAAATAGTTCATGCCTCTAACATTGATACAAAGTTTTGCTCATTATAAAGAAGCCTCCCTGAAGACTGGGTCTTTGAAATGGAAAGTCAAACTGCTGATTAGATAAAGGGAAACCCATTGTTCAGTCATCTCAGGCAGAGGGAAAGGTTTGCATCCACCAAAAGGCCAAAGCCACCAGCTGCACTGAGGAGCATCCTCTGCTGAGTTTGGGGTGGGGGCAGAGCACAGCTCACAGAAGCCAGGTTTGGGGTACAGGAGAGCACAGCTCACAGAAGCCAGGTTTGGGGTGGGGGCAGAGCACAGCTCACAGAATCCAGGTTTGGGGTGAAGGCAGAGCACAGCTCACAGGAGCCAGGTTTGGGGTGGGGCAGAGCACAGCTCACAGAAGCCAGGTTTGGGGTGGGGGATAGCACAGGTCACAGAAGCCAGGTTTGGGGTGGGACAGAGCACAGCTCACAGAAGCCAGGTTTGGGGTGGGGGCAGAGCACAGCTCACAGAAGCCAGGTTTACACAGACTCCCCGCAGCCCAGGAGGGAGGAGGAGGTTTTGGGTGTGTGGTGTAACCTCTGGCCAGAGGCAATAAACACCCATCCTCCCTTACACAAACCAGCCCAGCTGTGGCACCCCAACCCCACAGGCCACATCCACGGGACTCTGACATGAGAGGGAGCTGAGGGGAGTCACAATCCATCAGAGACCCCCTCAAAGTGCTGGGCCTTGCCCCACAGGGCTGCAGGGATGGAACAGACCCAGAGCCTGCTGTAAGAGACTGTCCCCTCCCCAGGGGACATGGCTGGACATTGCCACCTGGCTCGAGGGGATAAAAACCATGGAGATTCTGTGCCTTTGGGGGGACCTTCACCACCAAGAAGAGCAGCTGGAGAGGATCAACTGGGACATCGTTGGGATCCGTGGAGTGGTGATATTTTCCTTATTCTGTCCCTGTCACTCTTTCTGTCCCAATCTCCCGCCGCCCCTCTCCCCACCATTTTCTACCATCAAATAAAACACTTACTGTTGACTGGCATATGGTCTCGTTTGCACCATAATTCGGGCAGAGGAATTTCTAAAGAACCTTAATAAAAATTGGCTCTTAATACGGCTCTTCTACCTTTGTTCCCACTACTGCCTGGAGCTTCCTCACAAAATCCCACCACATGCTCCTGACAGGCGCCTCGGAAGATAGATCCAGGAGGCGACAAAGCCGGTTTTGGGAGGCGGCGGGCCCGAGAGCAGCCGCTCCTCCCGCCTCCAAGCGCAAAGCCAGGGCAGGCACCCACCCGCACGCAGGCTCAGCCCTATGGAGCTGCGGGGAAAATTGTTTCTGAGTGCGGATCATTCGTGAGCCCCCCGCCACGGCTATTCGCGTGCAGAACATCAGAGAACTAAAAGCAAGGTTAGAGAAGCCCGTGGTTGCTGGGAATGAGAAGTGGGAGAGCGTGGCGGGTGGGTGCAACAGGTCTGCGAGGGCTGCGCGTACAGGCTCTGCGCCCGCGCTGCCTGCCTTCCCCGGGGTACGCGGCGGGAAGCAAGGCCCGGCCCTTTAGGGAAGACCCCCATCCCCGCTGCGCCCCCACGCCGCTCGGCTGAGCGGAGTCTCCGAAAGGGAGGAGATGAGGGAAGGGCGGGCATGGGGGCTCCCTGAGGAGAGGAGCGCCCGGGTTTGGCTGCCGAGAGAGCCCCGCCGCTGCCAGCGCAGCTCCGCGCAGCCCGCAGCCGCCGCAGGGAGCCGTGCCCGGGCCGCGTAAGTGGCTCCCCTCTGCTCCTTCCCTTCCTCGGAACCGGCTGGGCGAGGGGCTGGAGGAAGCGCCGCTGTCGGGGCCCCTCGGGTGGCTTGGACGCGGTGCGGAAGGCTCCCAAGCCCCAGGTACAGCGAGGCAGCTGTGCGGCCGCAGGGCGCTGATCCCCCCTCGCTCCGAGGAGTTATTCCTGGCGTCGGGCGCTTTGCGCGGGGAGAGGAGCGGAGGAGTTCTCCGCTGCCTTTTAAAGCCCGCCGCCGGGAAAGCGGCGCTGGCGTTCCCCCGCTGGCCCTGGTGGCCGCCGCTCCAGCGCTGGGCTGCTGCCGCCGGGAGCCTGGGGGGTGGATGTGGCACCAGTGGGTGTCGGGCACAAGGGGAAAGGCACCTGAGGGCTCCTGGGCGGCACGCGTGGGACCTTGCTTGCTGCTCCTGGGGTAGCATGTGCTGCTACTGCGAACGTTCGGGGGCGTCGATGGGTGAAACGCCCCTCCTTGGGTTTCTGACAAGCTCGCTCAAGGCACTGACTTTACCTGGAGTTGCTGTCCGTGCAGGTGTTACCCGTGCAGGGGTTTACCGACGCAAAGCACACAGCAGCAGTGCAACCCCAGCTCTTCAGTGCGTTTTGGGGAGTTGGGGAAAAAAAAGGTGCAGGTCCTTAACTGTGGTAAAACAAATTTAAGCAATGTAAGATTGCTCCTTTCTGCCAATTTTGGATATTTAAATGTAAAAATGTGTTTGAAGTTTGTATGACCCACATGTAATGCTACTGACAGCTGGAGAAACAGTAAAATAAGTTTAAAATTTAAGGTATTGGAAGCAGGAGAACATAATCCTTCTGTTTTAAATATTTGGCATCAGTTGAGATTTGTGATACCATGTTTAGATGGTAGAGCATTATCAATCTGATGCAGGGTCTGGATGAACTCCATTAATTACGCTGAATTATATTAGTTTTGGGGAACCATGGTACCACACCACTTTAGTTCTGACAGCAGATGTACTTTCTGATTTCTATGCATGTCCTTTCTGCTGATTTTTATGCTAGTGCTTAACATATTATTCCAGCAACTTACCTGTGAAAGGAAGGAAAGTTTCCTGAAGTCTGGCCTGAAGGATAAAAGGACTTTCTTCAAGCTTACCCTCTGCTTCAAGTATATTAATACCCAAAATTATTTTAGAAGCTTTCAAACTCCTCTCTTTATATTGTTCCTACTAAAATCAAAACTAATATATTAGTTTTGTGAGGCATTTGGATGTTTCAGAGATGATGGAGGTAAGACAAGGGATCATGGCATACAGGACTTGTATATATTGAAACAAGCTGGTGGTAGTATGTTTAAACTAGAAAGACAAAACACATTCTATAAAAAGTTCCTGTAGACACTGTGCAGACTCAGTACACAGTGGGTCTTGGACTAGAATTTGGACAACACACTGTGGAAAATGTTTTGAGTTCTGGTTTGTGTTACTTCATGGCATTAAAACATCAACAGTAAAAATAGGCATCAGGCCTATACAAAAACTAAGCTTGTTTTCATTGACATCTATAATGTACTACATACTCAGGCAGAAAAATACATGGTGCCTGCCTGCCCTGCTCCTGTAAGCAGATCTCTATTGCTGCAATTGATTTCATTTGACTCTACTCCTGTCAACATAATTCTTCTAAACCCCATTGCACTGGGTTCTGATGCAGATTGGCACAGAAATAAAACAATGCCACCAAGACATAAGTAGCCATATTGATATCTCATGAAAAGTGCAATGATGTTTTGTATGAATGGCATGCATTTTTACTCTTTTGCTACATGTTGTAATGAAGGTTATTTATGCATGGAGTAATCTTCTGTCTAAGTGATGTTACATAAAATGCAACTTTGATTCTTCGGAAGTGGATTAAACTGGCACTTTGTGCAGGTTTAATGCAATGAGGTTTTGATCCTGATGTTCAGTATGTGTGCATGCATAAATGGTCTGACCAAGGTTCCTGACCTCAGTAAAAACGTACTTGATAAGATGCATAACAAGGTAGCTGTTTCTAGCTTTGTACACACTTACAGATTAAATCAAAAGGAGTTTCAACTTTCTTATTAGTCATAGAATCACAGAATATCATGAGTTGGGAGGGACCCACAAGGATCATTAAAGTCCAACTACTGGTCCTGCATAGGACAGCCCCAAAATCACACCATGTGCTTGAGAGCATTGTGTTAATAAAGGAATGTACTTAGCATATTTTAGTTAGGGATCTATTAATGCCATATAGCCAAAGGTGTAGAAAGTTAGCAATCAATTTTAATGCATATTTGTGACTTTAAAGCAGACTTCATGCATTCATATTAGCTTTTTTGATACTAAGATATTAAAAATTATTTTATATGTTGCTGAAATTATTTAAGAGTATTTGGAAATACTTGGAGTCATGTTTCCGTGTCTGTAAATTTTCATGTGCCTGAAAATGTCCGTGATACCTTTGCCATTTAGCACACTACCCTTGATCCCTCAGTGTCATGATACAATTCTGATCCTCAGGCTTCTCAGTTCTTTGTCCTTTTGTTCTCTCCAGCTGGGGAGAGCTTCATCCTACTGGTTTAGTATCTGAGAAATTTAGTATTGGTAAGTCAACTGACAGGGCCCTTGGAAGCAAACAGCTGAGCTTTCAGAAAAAGACAAACGTGTCCTCCTCCCTGCTGGGAAAAGCATTTAGATAAGTGATCTGCCACTACAACTCCAGTGAGAGTTATAAAGGTTACTAGTAAAAGTGGCTTCTGGGACTCCTAAGTTTAGTCATTGCTGACAATCATCCAAGATCCACAGTATCATCTTGCCTGATCTCAAAATTCTCATTTATCTGAGTGGGCACACTCCCAAGGAAAAGAGTTCATTTAGAAATGCACTGAATGTTGTCATTGTCTTCACAAGTTCCTGCATAAGATTGCATATGTGTGCAGTGAGAGATTTCTGAATGGATGGGAAATGTGATTTACCACAGGATGAGCTCAGGATATCTTGTCCTACACACAACTGGAGAAGAAATTACCTCAAATAAAGCATTCTGGTTGCAAGATTATTGTTGCAGGTCCCCTAATGCCAATATATGATCTAGAGCAGTTATATACATGAATATCCCTCTTTCTCACTTGACAGGAACTGAACCCTTGTAAAAATGAGGGTGGGCAGGTTGCGACAGTCTGAAAAATTGATAGTTTAATGGCTGGTGTTGAGCCTGTGTTTACTGACTGTGGAGAGGTGCTACTGGAATAGCATGTATAGACAATTGTCTTATCTATCCTTTCTTTACTGTGGCTGTAAAGATTCTGTCCTAGACTACCATAGGCTCCTGAGTATATGTGTGATGGTTGTCAACATATGTAAGCAGCCCCCCAACACTGAAGAATTAAGCAACAAAATGGGGTAGAATATTTTATGGTTAAACTTAATAACAGATGTCCTCAAAAACAGATTATATCTCCATTCACATATCGTAAAGTTATTAGAATCTCAAAGACAGATGGAGCCTCTCAAAATGTTGCCCAGACAGCAATGAACTTTTGAATGGCATGGAATAGTAACACCACAGCTCTGATGACAGCATCTACTCTAGTTTGGTTTATGACTTCTATAAAACTAATTTGCATAAAAATCCAGGCCATAGGACAACTTCACAACACTTTCTTTGGAAGAGTATAGTCTCTCATTAGTGTCTGAATGGCTGCATGTGTCTGACAAGTAGAAGTAAACCAGCCACACAGGAAAAAAATTGAGGAAACAATCCTATATAAACCATCACATCATCATCTTGCTTGTTCATTGGCTCTGGCTCTTCCCTTTCACTTTTGCAATTACCTTGTCCTACCACACCCAGTAATTAATGTAGGTGACCCAAAAGACCTCCATGCAGTTGTTAGAGAAAGGTGAGTTTTGGTGCCCTCAATTCCCTGTGACAACTCATCAGAAATGCAGTGGAGGGCACACATCACCTGCTCTTTCCAAGACAGGCAGAGTCAGTGTTGGTGATTCAGTGTTATGCTGTAGTTCCCTCTATCATCAATAGCAAGGTAGTTTTGCCTCTTTGTGATGGTAACATCAATTTTCAGAGTTTTCTTGCATCACTGTTCTCACTAAATGACCTCATTTCTTAAAATTACATTGGCAGATGTACTACTAGAAAGGGATTACATTAATCCAATTTACTGGTTACTGGAATTTTTGTGAATTTATCTGTTGTAGCAAGGTAACAAAACATCAACTGGCAAAATGCAAATAAATAAACTTCTGCAGAGAGCTTAGCTAGGAAGCATTTGTAAATTGAGATTGGACTGAAGGAAAAGACAAACTGTATCAAGTGATTTTGCCAGATTTTTCTTCCATCATCTGTATTTAATATACAAATTTACTTCACCTATGCTTTTTGCTTTCCAGGATATTTTCCTTTGAGAAATGTATGGAATAATTAATTTTTTTTAAAGAACATTATGTTTTAAGTGACTTTTTTAGGAGGAGGGAGTTGGATCCAGTGCAATCTAATCTTCATTCCCTTTACTGTAATGACAGTGAATGATGAGGATAAGTTGTTCTATACCTCCCTGAATTCATGTAGCTGATCTCTGCTTCTTTCCCATTTTATTTGAGGTTAGTTAATTCCTTGCCTGGAATTGAATTGCAAGCTGCTTGACAACATGGGGAAGCCATTATGCTTATTTTATTTTTTTTTGTGAGGTACCATGCAGATTGTGGTTATGGAACAAATAATAAATGAAACGGAATTTAGAAGGAATTATTGTTGTCCTTTTTTCAGTTTCATTAGACTGAGAAACATCTCCATATTATTTAAGGAAATTGAAACATTTGGATATTGTCAAGATATCTGATTACTCCCATAAGGACCTAAATGAATTCCTCTGAATACACTGTTTATGAATTATTTGGTCTAATATTGATTTTATTTTGCCCTTGAATGTTTTTGAACTATCATGCAGTTGAGAGAAAACAATGGGATGTGACTTGTCATGAAAGACTTTCAGCACTGTGAATTAGATGAAAGTCTTGTGGATATATAGAATTATCATGCATGTGTGATTCTTTTCAAAGGTACAGTGCTTCAGTATGCTTTTTGGAAGCAGAAGTTTAGATGACTAGGCAGTAATTTTGATCCTTGTAATGACAGTCTAACTTTAAGGTTTAAATTAGTAGTAACTGTTTGTGTACAATCAGTTTCAGAATTCGGTTACTCTTGCTGCAAGGATTTGAAGAGGAGAACTTTTTAGGGTAATACTGAAGAAGTATGATGAAAGATCAGGTTTGTTATGTGCAATATTATGTACATAGTAATTTATATGTTCTGTGGTTGTTGTTTTTCCTCATCAATATATTTTTAAAAAATCTTGATGCCTTATCTCTATGCGCTGTTTACCAATGGATGTCCACCCTCTTTCTTTACAAAGATTCAAGGAGGGGCCCTGGGCACTTTCTGATAAGGAGGGGCTGTTCTACAGACATAACAAGGTCTCATCTGGAGTGAAGAGGGAGCTCAGGCCTCCTGAGCTGGAGGCCTGTTGTAGAAGGTGCCTCCTGCATCTATGAATTTGGTTAGTTAGTTCTCTAGTTTGATTCAGTACCCCAAACGCAAATTGTCCTGAATAGTTACTATGAAAAAAAATTAAAATACCTCTCAAGAAAGCCTCAAAGATGAGTTGCTGTTCCTCATCTTCTCCCAGTGTTGTTTTTGCTGTTTCCCAACTTATTTTTCAGTGCAGTAGAGACTGCTGTACTTCATGTTTACATCAGTTTGCATAGAATAACTTTATGGTTTCTCGCTCGGGGAAATATTTGGTTGGTGCAACACAACATCTACTAAAATAATGAGAGAGACCATTGTATCTGAAAGACCTCTTAGAGTGTGTGGAGGTGGAGCAGTGGCAAACTTGTGTTATGCCAGTTACATGAGAAAAAAAGAATACTATGAGCTTCTCTGTGAAGAGGAGATGCTGCATAGAGAAGCAATGGTGATTCACAGGGTGTTTGCTCCTGAGAGTTAGAACAGGTTTGTTTAAAATGTGGTAGATCCACATCACCTGAGAGCTTTAGGTTTTCAGTCACATTCTGCATTAATTCTTAGGTTAGGCTGCATAGAACTTAGGTTATGCACCACATCAAGTCAATGGAAAATTGTAGGAAACTGGAATGTATTATAAGTAAAACATTCAGAGCTGGCTTGCTTAAATATTCTCAGAACACTAGGAAGAAGACTTTACTTTGTAGTCTTTGGTTTTACTCTTGCTGACCTGCTAGCAGAAATTTTCTTGACAATAAAATAAATAGGTTAGAACAATACCACAATGGACACCAAAATTATTTAACTGCATACTTTGGACCAAAATTATTTAAATACTTACTTCTGCAGGAGTGACTTGCTCATAAGTATGTTTTATATGGAAAGAGCTGTGACTTCACAATTCATGTGTTCTCTGTTTCTTTCTTTATCAAGTGTATTTTATTATCTTAAAACAATGCAGAATTAAAAATTGCTTCCTAACTAGCAACAATAATTATTTTATTTCGTTTAGGTGCTTGACAGTCTCATCAGAACTTGAGTTCATGGATGCTCTAGGCCAAGATCATCATGCAGACTAATCTGTGATCTTCCACTGTCCTCCCCAAACACACATACTCCCAAAAATCATACATTTGGATTTTACATCTTATTTTTACTGTAGATTTGCCAATTACAACATGATATTAATATATGACGTTCCTACCAGTCTTGCTTTTTGTCCATTTCTATATGTCTGCTTAGTTTTTCCTGCTCTCTTTTGAATGTCCAGCCTCTGAAACGGTATAATCTTTTTCTGGGAATGATGTCAACCCGCTATTGCTGGGACTCCTTTAGATTTTTAACACAATTGCAGTAAGTTCTCAGGAGTTAAAAAGTAGATATTCATGTTTCATTTGGAGACATCCCATTTGTCCCATGAAAATGCAACTTTCATCATCATGGTAGAGTCTGATACTGAAAAATATCATGTGGTAGCAATTTATCCTATGTGAGGTGTTCTGGTGGAATGAATGTCTTAGAGCAGTGAGGGCTTCATTGTGTGGATTTTGTATGGTAGAGAGAGAAGAAACTGAGAGGGAAAATTCAGCCCTGTAATGTACTTTCTCTAAGTGAAGGAAATCTGTTCTAATTGTCTCAGCATTTATTCCTAAGTGGAACAGTGCTTCTGTGTGTCCGGTCCAGAATGTTTTGCTGTCTCCCATGCAATGTTCAGTTATGAGAAATAGTTCATTAGACCATTGACATTTATTTTTAAATTTATGCATGTGTCTTATTCTGAAGCAATTAGCTTCAACATCAAACTTAATAACCCCATTTTGTATTTCTAATTGTCCCAGTTATAAACATTTACAAACTGTCATGCAATTTTACAGTACTTTGCAAAGCCTTCTATGGTGTTTAATTGCCTATATACTCCACTTCATTAGTTGTCTAAGCAAATAATTTTAGATTTGTATTAAATAAGAGCATTTTTTTTCCTATTTGAAAGTTTTTCTGTCCTATATGGTAACAGATGGGTTGCACTTAGTTCAATGAACCAGATGCAAAATGAGCAGAATTTGCAGTAAAATACTGTTTATGTTGCATTTTTGTTCGCACACAATAAATTAAGTCATCTTTCTGATTATGTAAAGTGAATGTTTACACTCTTCCATTCAAATTAATTAAAATGTATCCACTATGCTCTGTGAAACAAGACAAGCAGTTTTCCAGGCCTGGATGAGCTCATAGGTACAATTTTGTACATTTCTAACTGGAGCTGTGTCAGCATAAGGATCTCTTATGTTGTGCTCCGGGCTGCTATCTCTTGCTCCTGCTCCTGTTACCATCCCTCTGTGCCTCCACAGCTGTTTGTGGTTCTGTGCAATGAACTGGATTAGGAAACATTGATCTTTTTTCTTGGGATACATTTGATAGAGGATACGTTCCCTATTCCAGATGGAATGGCCACACACATGGCTGTGCAGCCACAACCAAGGAACAGGAGGAGAGAACAGACTGAGTAGTGAGAGCTGCTTCAGCTGTACTGCCATTGGAAGAAAATATTCAATATGCTCCATATAGCTGTAAAACATATGTAATTAATCTTATGCCCTCCGATTCTTGTCTTCCCTTCCTTTGAGACGGTCTTTGCCACTGAAGAAAGCATTAGTTGAAAAACTTTGACCATAAGTGTAGTATGCCTCAAACTTCTGAAGTAAGTTTTGGCATAGAATCCATTCTTTTCCTGCAAGAAAAGGAAGTCCCATAGAGTTCAGTCCAATAGTTTTGTTCCTTTGGACTGGAGCTAAACAAACTAATAACTTTTCAAATGAGAGGATATCACTTAGCAAGTGCATTTCTAGTGATGCTCTTCTAGACTGGCTTGGTAAAAGACTTGTACGTGAAACCGTTCGGAATGAAGAATTTTGGATAATTCCTACTTTTAATCTGCTACATCTTTACTATAAGTGTAGCTCCTCTATTGCGTATTTGACCTGATTCTGATCTCTGTTTGGCATTGTAAATAGAGAATATTTCCATAGAACCAGAGAAATTACCAAAGTGGCAAATATCTTTCTTCTTCCCTGCCTATCCCAAGCACTATCTCAACTTCTATTTGGATTTATTAATAGACTATTATAAGCTATCAGAATTTCTTTTAAAAAGAGTTTTTCTTCACAATTACTTCCTTGTGCTTTTCCATGAAAACAGGCACTATTACATCATATTTGTCCAAACAGCTATGTGATAATTTGTATGGATTACTCCTGTAGAGGACAGGGAGTGTGATATGTATCTTCCTTTAATGTCATAAAAGAGCAGAGAAATACCATATTTTAGCTTGGCTGAAACCTAGCTAACAGAAGTGTGGTTTTCAGTGTTCTGTTTGCTTTCTAAGGATTTGATAACAGGCATTGCTGACAGCACACAGTTAGACAGTGAGTTGGCTTAATTGCAGCTGTTTGCAAATGACAGAAAGGCAGCAGAAAAACAGAGTGATGTGAATGTTGCTCATAGTGTTCCCTGGAGGGGCAGCTTGGGGTGGCTGGAAAGAAACCTGCAACTGTAAGCGAAGAAGCTCTCCTGGTACTTGGATTCCTTCTATGTTCAGGGAAACAGGACTCTGGAAACACACAGCAGGACATGTGACATATGTGACTTTGAATTTCATCACCTCGCTGGAAGAGACTACAAACCCTTGAAAACATTCCCACTCGTCTGAGTTGAAAGAGAAAGTTGGAGCAGTTGGAGACACGCTTCCAAGTGCTATATGTAGTCTTCTTTGATAGTAAACATCCCCTTAACCCCTTCAGAGGCTGAAGGAAGACCTGAAATGGTGGTATAAAGCAACTTTATTCTCAAAGCTACTTCTGTGGTGTTCTGAGCAACTAGCATGGCTGCTGGTTTGAGTGTGGAAAACTTTTGCATTTCTCTTAGCAAACTTAGAAGGCAGGGTTTCAGGAACCACAACAAATCAGTCTCCACAAAACTAACCTGGGAAATAAATCTGTGAATTGGATAGGCTATAGAAGTTGTTTGCCTCAATATGAAACTGAGTCAGATAGGGAATTTGCATAAGGCTGACTATTTTACCATGGATTTCTACTGTGGGAGCCCAGGAAGGGAAAGTTTGGATTGCCCCATCAAAAATACTGCAGTCCTTGACATTAGCATTTTTCGTGACTGATACAGTTCTGCTGAAATATATTTGGCTTGGTTCAATATTGCTGATAAATTAGGTAAATTACTGGGCAGAACAGAAAGATAAGGTTCTGAGAACAGACTGTGAGGTAGGAGCCATTACAAGAAATATGTTTTCTTCCCTGAAGAGGCAAAACTTGTATTGTAATAGCCTTCAAGAATTGGAAAAGTGGGATATGCTTCAGACAAAGAAGAGAGAAATGATAGAGTTAAAATCCCACTCACGGTTGCAAAATGTGAAACAATATGTACCATGTGTTCAAAGTGATGTTTCAGAATGTGTCCCACACCAGGCTGCACAGTGAGGAGTGGCTGTCTGTGTGTGTCTTCAGGCTTGTACAGTGTACCAGCTTGCTTTTGGGTGGTGGGAAGAAGGTACTGCCTGTATGCCTGCCACAGCCCTTTTGTTATACTGAGGCATATACTGTGTACTAAAAAGGCATTTACTCAGCCCTGTGAACCTCGTGGACAGTTACCAATAAGAAATTTATAACTGAAGGGAAGGGGAAGAAGTCTGCTTTGTATGGATTTAGGTATATGAGCCCTAGAATTTAGCAGTACTTCCTAACTGAATTCCAAGTTCATGTATTAAGACCATCTCAGCATGTGGGGGGAATGAGCTTTCATAATAGTCTTCTCCAGAAACTGTGGAAACAGAAGATTGAAATAAGAAAGTAAATAAACCCCTCCCATACAAATGCAGCCTCTGTAGATTGCTGTCCTTGCCTTTCTTAGCTGCTTTTTCCTACAGTTCGTACTGAAATAAGAGTAGGCACACTGAAAATAAGTCATGCTGAAATAGAATTTAGGCTGTGTTTTAGTAGAAATAAAGCAGAACTAATATTTTCTGCATTATTTCTGTAGTATCCTTTCTGTATTTCAAATCACGTAACTTGGAGTCATAAGTTCATTTGGCCTTCCCACCAGTGAATGCCACATCAGGGTGCAGGGTGTGGTGTCAGTATTCAATTCATTTCACAGAACTTGGAATGGAATAAGATTTAAAGTAAATTTTATAACCATTATTCTCTAAATATCTCAGTTTCCTTAAGATGTACCAGTAATCCTGTGTGTTGAACAACGGAATTATCTAAGTTTATTTAAAATGGATTTGTCTTTTGCACGTGTTTCTACTAGTGATGGGGTCAGATTTTCCACATTGTTCTGAGTCATTTATCATCAATGCTGCTGCAGTGTTACATTCTAGACTTTAATCTTGCCGTTCAGAATTTTGTGGCCTTCCTTGAGAGTTATCTTGTCCTTAATCAGAGTTATGGTTGCACCAAAAAGTGTTGAAGTATTTTAAGTCTTGCCTACAGTAGTTAATCCTTCTCCATGTCTACCCTGCAGTAGTGCTGGTACAAGAACTTGTGCAGCTCTGTAGTAAATCGTATTGGGAAACCAATCTGGTTCAAAATTGACTTAGTACCTTCCCACTGTTACTGTGGTTCCATTCCCCAGTTAAATTCACTCTTTGCAGCCACAGAAGTATTCATGTTGGCCAAAGGGAAGAATTCAGGAGCAAGCATCCAGTTAGGGTACACCATTTATTTTGGTGGAAATGCTGGCTTGAGGTTTTAGTTTCAACTATGCCAGTTGAGGTTTTAGTTTCAACTATACCTTTGTATTCAGGTGGGTTGCAGACCAGCCTGCAACTTCTGCACCTGAGCACTCAGTATTGTCGGTGTGCTGTGGCAGTGTCTACTTCAGCAACTGGTGCAGCTCTGCAGGACTGAAGCTGTAGAGGAAAACTTCTGATGCAGTGCATTCACTGACCACACCACTTGCATTTTGCTCTGTGTGGGAGAATTGGGAGGACTTCAGGTTAGTTTTTGTCTGGTCCCGGGGACTAAATTTCCATTACCACTTGGAAATATACATATCCAAATTTTCTTTCATACAGAAGGATGTCCCAGGATGGCTCCATTGAGTGAACCAAGGTGCAGTGAATTGTCTGTATGATAGAGAAAATATCTTTGAAAATATGCATCTGAGCAAAAATGCCAGTGTAAACATGCCAGGGGTAACTGGGCTCTACCTGTAGATGCTGTGGTCGGACTGTTGCACTGTGGTATCAGCAGGGTTTCTGTTGTTGTACATGACTCTCCCATACTTTCTGATTACAATTCAAAACCTGTTTTGGTGGCAGTTCAGCAGCTAGTCCCACTTTGTTCTCCAAGCTCTGAGACTGATGCATTCATTCACTCTTTGTTGGTGGTAATAGTCAGAAAAAGAGATATTTTCCAGAATATTTTATCACTCATCTCTAGCTACCTTGGCAGTATGCCATGAAAATTGAGCTAAGTACAACAGCATGAAGTCTAAATCAAATAAGAGGTTTTTGGTTGGACTGTTCTTGGCGTGCATGTGTTTTTGTGAAATTTAATACCCAAAGAAGGGAATTTCTTATTCCAGACTGACTGTGATTCTTCTGCTGATGGAAACATAGAATCATACAGTACCAGTTTGGAAGGGACCTCAAGGATCATCTAGTCCAACCTTTCTTGGCAAAAGCATGGTCCAGACAAGATGGCCCAGCACCCCCTGCAGCTGAATCGTAATAGTATCCAACACCAGGAAATCCATCATTTCCCTGCGGAAGTTATTCCAATGGCTGAATGTTCTTGTGAAGCATTTTCTTCCTGTGTCTAATTGAAATCTCCCCAGGAATAACTTGTACCCCTTATCCCTTCTCTTTGCCATGGGACTCCATGCAGAAAGGGAGTATCCATCTCCATGAGGCTTTGCCAAAAAGAGGGAAGTGTAAAGACTGTGCCTGAAAGTGTTGCGCTTGCTGTGTAATGGAAAATGTTGAATCCAAATAATCTAAAAAGCACCAACAAAAGAAACCTGGATGTGTGTTTGGCAGATGAACTGTATTGACTGTTTCCATGTTTGTTTGGTCTTGTTTGACCAGCAGTAGCTACACTGGAGCTTCTTGGTATTTTTATAGTCAAGCATATTCATTGTGCATCTGTAAGAAGACAGATGAATCTGCCAACTCTTTATTGTTTAATTACACTTTTCTCATACTATTGATTTTTCTTAGATTAAGCTCTAAGGCCTTGATTCTGAGCTGAGTATTACTGCAGTATGAATAATTGCAGAGATATTTTTTATCTTAGCACAGCTGAAAAGTTTTTTGTTTCACTAACTGGGGCTCAAAATATGTTTATAGAGAGAATTGTGCCATGTGGCTACAATCTGTAGTAAATTCAAGTGCTTTTATAACAAAGCCCTAATTTTGAAGGGATTTCAGACTCTTTGGTTACGCATAAATTTGAATTTCTGGATCGAAGATAAAGAATTAAGATTTTCTTTTACTTTTTAAAAGAAATAAATGCTGACTCTTCCTTTTCCTCCTGTTCTGGAGCTTGAATATCTTGGAAGCAGTGTTTAAAAAAGTTCTAGTTAAACCAGTTTTAGAAAATAGTTTGGCAGGCCACAGTGGAGTAAAGCCACAGTATGCTAGATGTAAGTTTTAAAACCTAATTGTAAGCTAAAATTATAGCTATAGTAGGGGAGAGTGATGTGCAAATCAAATACAATATTTGGCTCTTCCCTTTCTTCCTTTTTTCTTTTTTCTCCATTTAGTCAAGCTCCATTTAGACTGCTAGAAACTGCTCAGACTTCTCATTGATCCTACACTTCTTCTGCCTGAGCCTCAATCAGTGTAGACAGAAAATGACAAAGTTAAGTAGTTCTTCGAAAAGTAGCTTATTTTTCATATCATATCATATCATATCATATCATATCATATCATATCATATCATCAGGTAAAATTTCACATGCCTTAAAAATTGTGTGGAGTCTATACCACTGCAGGTAACTGACCTTTTTCTTTGCTACATCATTTCTTGCAAAATAGTTGAATCAAAGTCTGTTTCCATTTCCCATTATACCTTTCAGTGTTGTACAAACACAGCTACTTTCAAGTGCTTTAGCTCATCTGCTGTTGACTTTAGAAGTACAATTTGCAATATGACACAATGACTGCAGGATATTATTTTTAAAGTTTGTATAAAATGGATTGTGCATCTTTTTTCCCACAGTGAAAATGTCTAGACTCTTCAGAACCTTTGTAAAGCTGTTATCCAGACAAATTAGTTCCATGAATTTGAGTCACATCAGCCTCGAGAATTATCCAAATAAATGGGGTCACCAAGTCGTTTTAGCTATAATACAAAACTCCACTCGTAATCTGTAAAATTGACAGAAAAGAAAATTGCTTATCAGATACAGCCCAACTCCTTTTTTTTGTTCTTCCTTGTTTTTCTTTTTTCTTTTATTTTTCTTTATTTAAGAAGATTTTCTTTTCATCTAGGTGTTAAAAAATATTTCCCATCAGAGAGGGCATTCTGTTGCATAATAATTTTGTCTGTCTCTGGGCACCGTTAAAGTGTATTAAACATAGATGACATAAGGAATAATTTGTGGCTGATATCTGATGCCTAGCCTAAAACTAGAAGTCCATGTAATACCCAGTTATATTCTTAGGGAGATGTTCAATTCATTTTGGCAAAGTAGAGGTGTCGTAATCTTAATGGTCAGTAGCTTCTTTTTGATCTTTTATACCATTCTAAAATTCATACCAATGCCAAAAATTAACTCCTCCTTTTCCATGACTTCTCGTCTGGTTTTGATTGCATTTTCCAAATGGCCTTTGATCCAGCATGTGCTTCTTACTTGTGCTTTCCTTCTGGGCCATATACTCAGTTTGATAAATTTTGAACAAAGAAATCCTCTGAACACTACTACATTCACCTAGAGTCCATCTCCTTGCTTTACACAAGCTCTGATGAATGTGCTATGTTTTACTTCCAAGCAGTTAAAACTGTGATCATTATTTTGTTTGGTCTTTTGTCTTTTGTGGAAGAAAGTGGAGAAGAAAAGAAGCAATGTGAATAAATTGAGTTAAGCTAAGTTTAGGAAGAGCAGAATCATAGTTTTAAAAATTTCCTGAGCCAAATTATATTTTCATGCTGTTTATGTGTTGTCATTGAAGAGAACCTGTTAGCAGAACGTAACTTTAATCATATGAAATAGCTTTCTGAGAGGTTTGGTTTTTTCAGAGTTTGCATTATAGAATTAGGAACAAGTAGAATGAAAGGAAAGAAATTATTTTAATTCTTGAAGAAGTCATGGCATGTCATCACATCGTTTATCCCAGTGTACATGTTATGGTGATAGGCAAGAAATGGTAAAATATCTGCTTTCTCAGATGCATTTTCTTCTCTTTTGGATGATTTATATCTAGGTCATGACAAAATTTCTAATGTCACGCTCATACAACTATCACAGCAAAGCAAAATGATAAATTTAAAAAGAAAAGAAAAAAGAGTCTTCTTTCTGAAGGAGTAGCTGTCTTTGATCTATTTGATCTCTGGGCTCAGTAGCTTAACTGCCTTTTTCTCCTTTCCTCATGGTTTGGCTTAACAGCTGTCACCAGTTTCATATGAATCATTGCAGTCCAGTGCTGAGCCCATCAATGTCCTTCAAGAGTAATCCTATTTCTTTGCTTTAGACAGTTCATCCATTTGCTGTTGCCTGCTCTAAGCACCCTTTCAGAAGTATTCCTGGCCATCACACAGTTGTCTGCTGTTTGTGGTGGGTTTTGTAATACCCATCAGAATAAAACCCCTCTTATAAGGTCTCTTTTGAAGATAATTGATCAGTTCTAACGATTTGGATAATTTTTCTTTTTCCATTTTTCTTTGAAATTGTTGGGAATTGCAGAGTAAGTGAAATGTGTCCATCTGTACCCTTGTGAAGTCTTAGCCTTCCTGCTTAGGATGTTACCTTGCTATAACTGACACACAGAATAAATTGTCTTGAAAATTTCAGGAGAAATACCTGTTTATGGTGCATGGCTAGAAGAACAGCTTTTTTTTTTTCCCCACTTGTACTCAGTTTTCAAAAATTTCTCTCAACAGTCTCATACAGTCAAGAGACTGTAGTGTGTCATGATCCAGCTAATCTTTAGGGATAATCAGAGTGAGGTCGGATGGCTACTGGTGCTACTGGAGAGTTACACACAAGGAGGTAGAACATCTACCACCATTTAGAGGTAAAATATTGTGGATGGTTTGTACAAAACAGGTAGGCTTCCATGGCAGCTTCCTTAAGTATCTGCAGTGCTGAAGCAGAGTATCAGATTTCATTGATTTTTGTCTTATTTTTTTAAAGTTTTTGTCTGCAGGGTCTGGAAATAGAGAGGAAGTTAGACTTTAGGGAGTAAATCCCTGCCTAAATCAGAAGATGACAATTAATTCCAGGTGAGTCATCTGGATTATCTTCAAAGTTGATTTTTACCTTTTGTTCTAGCCAGAAATTCTGCTGTGTATACGATAGATCTCTAAAACTCTATTTGGCTAGCACCAAAAAATATGTCTAATTTGTGCACACCTGAAATTCTGCTAGAAGGTACAAAGTTGCCCTTAATCCAAA
>VZTN01006512.1:91204-110986 GCA_013400515.1 Erpornis zantholeuca
AGGTACAAAGTTGCTCTTAATCCAAAAAATTGCAAGGAGCTTTTTGTCCTTCATATCCTTTTATCTAGACCCAGACTTCTTGCCTTGGATTTCCAAACTTCCATCCTATTTTGTGACTTCAATTAGAGCTCGTTATTTATCTTTTAAGTATACCAGATTGATAGCATTTGACAAGGATATTTTTTTCAAAATGGTTTATTATCTCAGACAAAATAACCTAAAAGAATCATGTTGTTACTAATGGATCATGCATGGACTAGTATTTGCTGCATCTTTCTTATTTCCACCCCCCCCCAACCAAAAAATTTGATAGATAATGTTTTAGGTAGATCAATAACAGATGTTGAACTCTAAATGGTTTGTTTGAGAAGGCTACATAAAACTTGTGAAACTTGGAGGTGTTTTGGTCTTTTGACGTATTATTTTTAGATTTCAGTAGAGAAATGCTGAAGAACAGCAGTGATTTTCATTCTATAATCATCAAAGTATTTCTAAATTGTTTTTCTTTTGAACATTAGAATTATGTTAGGGGGCTTTTTTTGAGCCAAAGCAAACAATTTTTATTATAAAACTAGAAGCAATTTTAACTATTCTAAAGAATATTTATATCGTGGAGATAGGATACAATTACTGTATCTTAGTATTTTCCTGTCTGATGAATCATGATTGAAGAAGGCAAAAAATAATGAAAATTTGAACCCAGTATGTATGTGAAATGTGAAAAAAGTTCAGAATTAAAGGGAAATAAAAGAAAGTAACTGGAAGTTATGGGAGTCTGATCACAGGGAACATTTGTTTCTGCTTAAGCCTCTTCAGCTGCTGAAAATTGAGATGCATGAGATATGTATGTGCATTGCTGGCTAAGTTTCTAGGGACAATAATAAAGAGAAATAGGTTGACAAACGGATGTCAAAGTGGCATTTTCTGAAGGCAAATAAATCAATTGAGGTGGTAAAGAATGTTTATTTAGAAACTTTGTGTCTGCTGAAGACAGAATAAAAAGTTATATATTTATGGGGCCTTCTGTTGCCACAGCAAAAAAAAAAAATCGGAAAATTGTATTTCCCCCGATCTTCGTGTGGGAGAAATAACAGCTGTCCCAAACAACTTCCTGTTTGCTATGTGACACAAATTATCCTGAAAACACATTTGCTAGTATTTATTTTAACTAGTGCATCACTTAGTACCTCGAGTACATTACGGCAAACAACATTCATGTGGTTTATTCCTCTGTGCCATTTGGTAGTCAACGAAGTAGCTTCATAGGTACAGAAAATGCAATTTAATGCTCAAGTGAATTTTGATTTTTATAACTGTAACTTCCTCCTGGAAGAACTGTGGAACTGCTCAGCTGTTTGCTTTTCTAATACCTCCAGACTATTTATATTGAAGATAAAGTTGCAAGTAAAGAACTACCATGCCGGCTGGCTGGGAGCACAGAAACATACGTGCACACCCAAGTTGGGTTTTCTCTCAAATATTTGCGTTATTCCATACGTTATTTATTATTTGCAGAATACTCATTGCTTTGTGAACCAACGCTTGTTCTTCTTCAATGCTCTGCCAAAATGATTCTCCTGTTATTGCTGAACTTGGATTTTTTCCAAGAGAAGATATGGCTTCTTCAGGCAGAGTTGCCAGTGTTTCAGTCTTTATACATTACATCAAATCTGCATGGATCTGAAAGCATGTCTTCATAACGGTTATGCAATTGTCATGCATAGCTGTGATTTGATTAAAATACAAAAGAATACTTCCTTCTTAATGGAAGTTCACAGAGGGTTTTTGATGTCCTGAGAAGATGTTGAGCAGGGCCTTGCTGTCTGCAGTGCTCTGTTATGTTACACCGTGGAGCACTGCAGCCTGTGCAGACTCTCTGGAGATCTGTGGAGCATGGCTAGGGTCACTGCCTGTACCTGTTGCTAACCCCCCTGGAAATCTGTGAGCAAGGTCTCAGTGTGCAGCTATCGAGGTCAGTACCAGTTTTTGCTGCATTTTGAAATCTTGGTCATGTTATACCTGTGAGATGTTACATGCAGTCAAGCTGTTTATTGACTTGCTTAAAAAATACTGAGAAATTTGAAAGCCTTTCCAAAAAAATTACCCTGTTGAAGGTTATTATGCTCTTCAAACTCTGTTCCTGAAGCATTAAATGTAGTGGTGCTATTTAAAGCCAAGAATGAAAAGGGAATGCTCTGGCATTAGTTACCTCAGTTATAAATCATGTTAGATGTTTGGATTTATATGATCTTGATATGTACAGTATATATTGAGAACGTCTCTCTGGAGTGTCCACATTTAATGTCAAAGGGTAGTGCTCTGTAACAGGGTTGCTCTAGTGACTTTGCAGTGACTTATTATTTGGGGGATTTTATATTTGAAAGAAGCAGTGTTTGACTTTTTGCAGGGTGCAGAAAGTACCTCCAAGGAATCTGGAGTGGTCTTAACAGCACTAATTTCAGACCACAGAATGCTGTTTAATGTGTCTGGGATTAAGCATTGCAGATGCAGCTTATTTATATTGTGTGAACTAACCATTCCTGTTTATGTTGTTCTGTATTGTTCTGATATATAAACCTAAAATAAACCACAGCAGTGCGTTTAGTGGACGTGTTATGTCTGGTGTGTGCGATGTGTGGCAGTGGTGCCGGGCATGTCACAGCTTCATTTTCACACAGAATGGAAGCAAAACACTTCTCTGATTTATTATTAAATGTCCAGTACAGATCCAGTGAAGAATCCTAATTTAAACACTTTGCCATTATTTCATAGTAATGTTTGGTAGGAAAGGAAATTTTTCAAAACTTTTACACAAGAATCTCTTAAATTAATTCTTACTGACTTTGACTTAAGATAAAAAAAAATATGGAATATAAATAATGTGCATCTAATTCTTGGATTTCTATAAGCAAAGAAAGCAAACTTAACTTTTTAAAACTCTTATAATTGGCAAGTAACTAAAACATGCTTCATTTTAGATGTTCAGTTGTGACACTTTGATTAGACCTAGTTTTTTGTTGGGTTTTTGTAATCTCTTTGAGATGGCATCTTTTCCAGGTGGCTTAAAAACTCATACAGAAAAAAGTAAGATGTGTAATAGGAATTCCCTTACTTCTCCTGCTCCATATTTTTGTAAGTGAAGGTATTTCTGGCATCATCTGTGATTCTTTTAGTCTTATGTTCGATATATTCATCTTTTCTTTCTTCTCCACTGAGTCTTCTTCTTTTCTTGGCCCCCATAGAAAATACAGGGAAAGGCCACTTTTTAATATATATAAAATTGAGTTACTTCAAACAGTTTTCAGTAACTCAACACAGAATATTAATTGCCCTGCTTTTTAAGACAAAAAGATCCACTGGAGCCCATTAGTGTATGGTGCACTGGTCAAATGGGCTGAGAGGTGCTGTGACCCAGGGATGGGACTGGACAACCCCAGCGGAGTAGGAAGCCCTGGAGCTGGTGCTACCTGAGCCACCAAACCAGCCAGCTGAGGTTGGGGAGGGAGGAGAGAGAAATGAGGTGAGTCATTAGTTCTTTGCTTAATTTCCAATCTTGCACCATGTAATTTGGCTACTTTTCGGGCTTTACAACTCCCCCTGTGGAAGTGCACAGGAGCACATAGGCAAAGCCATTTAAAAAATAGAGATTATATAGGCATTTTAGAAGCCACCGCAGGAGTTCAGCCATGTGAAAGGACTCTCACCATTTCTACTTTAAAACCAGTGTCTAACTCCATTTTAGAGAATCACCAGCCCTTGAGCAAATCAGTGCAATTTCCAGCAGGGAAATGTTAGTGATTTAATTTTGATCCTGCAGTCATTGCGTGTATTTCCTATTATCACTGAAAAAAAATATTCCAGGGCTGTATTTGTTAATACATCTCTACTAGTTTTTCAGAGGTGGTTTTTTTTTGATATTTTGGGTTTTCAACAGAACAGAATACATGGCATTGATCTGCCTCTTTCGAAGAGGCTTTGGCTTGTGTCTTACACAAGAGGCAGTTACTGAAAACTTGGTAACCATGGGGTGAAAGGTAAAGCCCTGTTACTGATTAAAAAGACTAAGTAAAAACAGCAGCCTTTATGCCATTATCCGGAAAGGAAAATTATTATTAAGTAGAAATGAAGTTAACAGAAATTTTCTGGACCAAATTTTTTTTTATAGGAGAAAAATGTTCATGGGAGATAGTAACTGGAAAGATTTTCCTTTTTGATACAGGGGGGAAAGGTCAGTTTTAGCCTTTCCAGCTGAAAAATTTTTAAAGAAAAATGAAGCCAAAAAAAGAAAAGAAAAAAAAAAAAGAAAACCCCCGCCTCTATTCCAGCAATAAAAAATCCAGGTAAACTGAGGGAGGAGATTGATTGGCTGGGGCAAAAAACAGTAAGTCAAAAGAAGTCCTATATTACAGAAGGATTGGGAAATAAATGCTCAGCTGGTTAATTCAGGTAACGAAGAAAATGATAACTAGAACAGGGTGAACTTGAAAAGCTATAAATGAAGCACATTCAAAACAACTAAAAAACTATTATCTCCATACGTGATAATACAACTCTGAATAATAAACAACACAGAGCCTCATTATTTGGGTAAAAAAGCTTGGTGTTTTGTCTTTTCTGACATTAAGTGCTACTTTTAAATGTCAGTTGCATTTACATAGGCTGGGATGGTTTCTATGAAATGTACCTAATTACCTATGTGAGTGGTCTTTAGATGTGTTATTGCACATTTGGCTCAAACATGTACTGCTGTCAGAAATTGAATACTTTTTTTAACACTTGCTTCAGTTCAATATGTTGTAAGTTCAAACACGCTTTTAGAAAAGCAGAGTAAGATGTTACCACCCAACAGCTTACACTGCAAAAAATCCACAATGCCTTAATAGTTTGTTTTCTGGTAGATCTTTCTCCTTGCTCTTATTGAAAGCTCGTTTGTAACTTCCCATCTTGATGGAGAAGTGTACTCACACTTCAGCTGGCTGGTGGTGCCTTCTCCTGCTCCTTCCCAAGCTGCAGTGTGGAGCTGCATCTGATGCTCCTTTCCCAGGTGTCCAGAGAGGTGCGAAACAGAATTGTTTCAGTTTTAGCAAGACATGGCATCACAATTTATTTTCAATTGCAGATCAAGGCTTAGTTTTAACTTTGATTTTCTTGGATCTTCTTTATGTATATTACAGACTCTTCTGTCTAAATTTCTTATCTATATTTATCCTGTATTCAAGGCCAAAAAAATATGTGTGGATTTTTTTTATAGATAGTATGGCTTTAAATAGTTACTTTCCTTCTCAAAAACTCTAATTTTAGACTTAGAGAGAGCACTCACTTAGAGTGAGTCAGCACTACAAAAATTTCCTTTAGACCCCTGGGAATATTTGGAATTCAGCAAATGGCAGCTAGTAGTTTTTTGGGACATGCTTAATATTAGGTTAAATTACTAATTCCTGGATCAAAGTAATAGTAATTTGTGCCAATGTAGCCCTTCTTATTGCTACATATGAAATTATGCAGGATTTCAGGTTTATTCTTCCTGCCTGGATTAGTCTAGTAGCATGTGATTATTTTTTATAGGTTGTATTAAATTTCTTTTGCAGAAGTTCAGGATTTGAGGTATTTTCCTAAGTATAAACTGAGAAAAGAATTATTAAAGAAAAGTTGAGAGAACTGGTAAGTGATAATTTTATTTTAATCTGTACAATATTTTGTAGGAACCAGTTTCAGTAATCTGCTTAAACCATTAGAAGCAATCTAAAATAAATATATTTTTATTTTAATAAATAAGAAGTCATTTCCAAAGTGTTTATTCTCTTCGGAAATGATCCTGTCATAAGATTATGGTGAGAGCCTACACTACTGTTGAGCTTTATAAAGATTTTTTTCTCTCTTGAATGTGATCATCTTATGTAGATTAGCACATAGATTGCAGTGGATTTTTATTCTCAGAACCACCACAAGTCAGAACCACTGAAATGTAATTACTTTATCTATAAAAGACTCTTTCTAGGACTTGATGAATCCTCTTGTGAATACCAGTATATCTTCTCATAACCCATCAGAGCCGCGCGAAGTGTACAAAACATGTTGTGTTCCTTTTTAATTGTTCATGTCAAAAGTTGGGTTTGTTACAGCTGCCTGCACAGTGGGGGGCTTGCCATGGATCACTAAGGCCCCGGGCCTGCAAGCACTTTTGTTCATGGTTAACTTTGGTGAGTTATGCGTGGTTATATGGGCAGGCACATGGATATGCATGTGCGCAGTTAACACCTCTAGTTATGTAAAACTCCACAGATTTTTGGCCCGAAGCTGTGAGGCTGTGTCTGTGAGACAAGTCGGAGTCAACAACTGAGCAGCTTTTAATCAGTTTGTCACTTGGGCATCTGTAGAACTTTGTTTCTGTCTGTGCAAGAGTTTCAAAATTAACAGTTTGGAGCTTTTTTGTTCTTGTAAAATTAAAATCCCCTGAGCATTAATTTCTGCATAACTTTATAAAAAATATGTTCATACTCTTTTGATATTCTAAGGGAAAGCCTTAAAAGGATCCTTCCATAGAAAAAAACAATAAACACAATAATTTTGTCCTTCAGTTCATTCCCTCTAATGTGTTCACTGGTTTCCTGGCAAGAAGAGAATTCCTGATCAACTTATTAATGGAAAGAATGTGCTACAAAAGTCCTTGGGGAATGTAAATCAGAGAACTGCTGGATGAGGCTCTTTAGATTAATCCAAGTGATATAGTTGTTAAGCAGCAGAAAAGTCTTCAAAGTCAGAACTTAATGTTGTTCATCCAAACACAGCTGGATTTGTAACTGGAAACAAACTGGGAGCCACAAAATGGATCTACCACAGCTCTTTCCTGGAGAGAAGCAGGAATCTCCTCCGAGAAAGAAGCTGGGTGTGCTGTTGGAGGTAACTGCCACGAGACAGCACTCTGTCTGCTCAGTCTCCAAAGAGCACCAGGTCTGGCATCCTTCACTGATCCCCCACCAGACCCACCCCTTTATGAACATCTCTCTCATGCTGCTTTGTCACAGACCTTCAGGCACACAAATACACCTTTCAGCTGAATCTACAAAAATGACATTTTTTGGCTGGGTGGCAACATGGTCTTCTTGTAGTGTCAAGCACATGTTACTGAAAACATACACGAAACTGTGTCTGAGTGTCTGTCCATAGGACCTTTGACCCAAACACTGCATAATTGGGATGTACTGATCTACCCCACCGTGCACTAGATCGAGGTGGGACCCCCAACACCCAAATGGTGAGCCATTTCATTTCACCAGCCCGTGTGCTCCCTGCCTCTTGACTGGGAGCCAGGAGGGTTCTAGGTTTGAATGCCTTTAGCAGTGTAGCTTTTATGTGCTACTGTTCTCAGAATCAAGTTTTGGAAAGTCAGACAAACCAAAGCGGCCTAGCTCTGTCATTGTAATGATCCATAAGTGTACTGGTGTTACCGGGGATGAATTGTTATCACAGACAGGAGGTAAGCAACAAGACAAGAGGCAATGGGCAGAAAATGATGCACAGGAAGTTCTAGCTAAATATGAGGAAGAACTTTACTGTGCAGGTGACCAGAGCACTGGCACAGATTGCTCTGAGAGGTTTGGAATTTTCTTCACTGGAGATATTCAAGAACCACCTGAGTAATTCTTGAGTCATTCATGGACTTGCTAGAGAGTCCTAGTTTGGTAAAAAAATACCTCGATATTATCACAGGTCTGAGTGATGCTGCTTAAAAGTAGTTGTCTTGTATTTCTGCACAAGAAACCTAACTTGTAGCATAACTTCTTGTTTCTATCTTCTGACAGTTTATTAACTGTGAAAGAGATAAAGTTCATCTTTAACAAGGATGAGGTCAACAACAGGAGAAGAATTAGCATTGTCATCATCAGACCTCCACAAAACAAGACCTTTTCTCTTAACGTGTTTTTGCCTGTAAGAAAATAATTGCCTTGGGTAGCGTAAGCTGGACTCCTGGTGTTACAACACAGCCCATCCTTGTGGGGATGCATTTCTTCCTGGATCTGGGAGAGCTGTGGAAAGGTTGTAATCTTCCCTTGCATGTGGCTGCAGAAAGTAGGGCTATTCATGAAGCAAAAAAGGAGGAACCTTCTCTGCTTCTGGAGCACTGGCAGACTTTACACTAAGAGAAAAGTAAAAGCTGAGAGGAAGTTGCAGTGGGCTGCCACACAATGTATGTTTTTCTATGTATTTTCCTAGGAAAGACCTTTTAAGGATGAGAAGCATAGTGCTTTTCTCTGCAAGGTTTATCTTATGTTAGCTCAACAAAAATAAAGTGATTGAAACATGAGTGTTTAGAAGGAAACAATATTCTGTGAATAATATTGGCTGGAAATACTACTACATATTTGGAGTGCAGTTGTCTGCCATTGGAAGTAATAAAAATACAGCTGTAAATTATACATTGGGGTTTGGTTTATTCTGGAAGCTAATTTTTAAGAAACTGAGGTTTATTTATTGGTTGTGTCACAGGAATATTTGGCTTGTTCCAATTCCAGTATTCAGCATTTTTCATTTCAAGCCACATAAAGGAGAAGATAATCTATGGTACATCTACCCCAGTTCAACAGAATGGGCTCTAACCCATCTCTGTAAATGTACTGCCTTCTGTGTTGCTTCTAGACATTGCAATACTTTTAAAATTATTAATATTGTTCTAAAATTTACTCAACAAAACGAGTTTTCATACTATGCTATTGCATTCAGGTCTCCAGAAATTACAAAGCATCCTTCAGTATGCTTCAAAACCAGTTAGTTTTTCACAAGGGCAATGGAAAGACTTTGCTTGGTTTCACAATGGTATACCAAGTTTGATATCTACATTTCCTTCAGAATGTGTGAAAGGTTTCCCTGACATAGGTGTGTTTAAATGCAGGAAATGGCATTCCAGTTGTGTTTTTTGTCATGAAGACAGTGCATATCATTTATCTGAACACCAGCAATACTTTCTCTCCCCCACCTCCCTGCCTGCTTGACTGGGCAAATAGCTGGCCAGCTTGCAGCCCTCCAATCACCTGGGCTTCAAAAGCCTCCACCCCTCACCCTGTGGAGGGCTCCCACACCACTTACAGCTAGCTTTTAAAGCAAGTCTTTTAATAAAATAACTTTCAGTTATTACTCTTCCATTTATGACAGCAGGAGTTCAGGACTGAGTAAGAGGAGCAGAAATTTGCCCAGCAGAAGTTGCTCTGAATCAGGTTAGTAATGAAGTTCACTGCTGTAAGAGGTAAAAACCTCTACCTGAAAGCAACGTAGGTTATCGTAGGAAACGTTGCCTTTAACATATGTGCTGTGTGAGTAGCAAGAGCTGTGGTTTGCAGTTTGTTTACATTGCAGCATTAGTCTGCCTTCGGTAAAGTAAAAATTGCAGTGTTAATATATTATATTTTCCTTCCCAGTCTGACTAGAAGGTGTTTCTGCTTTTGAATGATAAAGCTTTCTTTCCTTTTCCCTTTTATGCATCCTATACTTCTGTTACAGGTGTTGCTTTCCAATTTTATGGCTTGAAGTATTATTGAAATATGCTACTTTAAATATTCCAAGGCATTAGTAGTTTTGTGAGAATTTCGGGCACCACATGAACTTTTAGGACACTTGCACTGAAACAATGTATTGGCAGTGCATGTGTGTACATGCACACAAATCATAGACTATACCTAGTTTTGCTTAATCTCTGAATTCTTTTACTTTCATATATTACTGCAGAAGATCCAATCAATGCAATTCTCTTACTTTCATATATTATTTCACAAGATCTCACTTTCAAATATTATTGGACAAGACCTAATAAATGTAATACAGCAATTTTTAATAAGGCTACATGCACTTAATAGGAGACAGAAAAAATTGATAAATTTTTGCAGGTTTTTCAGGAAAATGAGGCTGAAGAAAGATGCTAAATTAGTCTGTATTAACCAGTATATATTTGTATTTTCCCATTTGCAATACTTTGCAAACTTATTGGGGTATTTTATCTCTAATTGGTATGTTGCTTTAAATGTTTAACTACTGCATCTAAAATTAATAGTATATTATAGAATATTAGCTCAACAGAATAGTTTTGAGCAAAACATCTTTATTTCACCTTGGCTTCAAAAATAATTAAACATAAATCTTAAGAACAGTACTAAAACTTTCAGAGGTTTCATATTGCTTTGTAACATTTGATTTCCATATGAGATTTTAATGTCTTTTCATTAGAGCCTTTAATGGAAAATTTTGTAGGAAAATTTGAATGGCAACTGCAGCAAAACTTTGGATTTTCTCAAGTGTAGCTTGGGTTTATTGTGTACTACCTAAACTATGTATGAGACATAATGAAATTAAAATTTTATTTTAATGGAAATAAAATTATTGACACATGATTTAAATCACCTTTTTTGCTCCAACATCCACATACTTTTTAAATTTTATGTGGGATAGGAGGCCAGGTTAGGCTATTTTTACATGAAAACTTTGCAGAAATGGGAGATTTTACATTATTGTGAAGCAGTCAAATCAGTTTTAAATGTGAATATAATCTTTGCAGATAGAGAATTTAGCCCTTGCACTGTGTTTTTAGTTAAAAATATTTTGACACCAAACATTTCCTGACAGAAGAGTGCTAACAACAGATGACGATTAAATGCTTCTGATCATCCATGGGAAGGAATAGCTGATATGAACTGTAAGGCTGAACTCATCTTCTTGGACTGGCATTCAGATGTGTAGTGGACAAGCAGTAACTGATCTGGTTTACAACTGGCCAGGAAAGGCTGAAATTAAGACCATTTTATCAGCAGATACTGTAGAGAAAATTTAACCAAGACAATAAAGAACAAAATGGATTGGAGAAATACCTGCTTATTCACGTACTCGGACAAATACCATGAAAGTCCATCAGCCATGAGGAAGCTTTGTTTTGGTTTATTTCTTCCCCCTATGTTAGATAAATCTGTCAACTTCCTTTCCTGTCTAAATTATGTCCTACTCTTCTGCCTGTATCTTTGTTGAATACGGTTGAAGGGGTAAAACTAAACCGTAATGTGGAGGCTTAGCAGTTCTCTCTAGGAATGCATTCAAGGAAGGAGGAGATTTCAGTGAGGCTGATCATTGGTCCTCAAGTCTAAGGCAGTTGAACTGGGACCTGTCTTTTTTGGAGGACTGTTGGAGGCGTATCCCATGTTTACAGCACAATCTGTAGCTAAATTAAAACTTAGTCCAAGAGAGACTTCAAAAGTGCAGTGACCCAGCACATGCAGAGCCAAAGAGCTGCCACCTCAGCTGTATGCAGGAAAAGGAGTGTGCCAACATTGGTAACAAATGGACTTCACAGGTGTTTGCTTGTGACGAAGCACTCTCTGTAAAGCAGGCTTCCAAGTGGAGCCCAGCACGGGTTTGAATGCATGAGAGAATCTCCAGGTCGTGTCCACTCCACACTTTAATTAGAAATAGCTGCATATTGTTGGTGAGTTCAAGGACATTTTCCTTTTTGGTTTCTTAACACTCACTGCCTATTTTTAAACTCTGTATAGGCTCAGAATTCAATCTTTTCTCTGTTTAAACTGCGTGAACAATTCAGCTCACCCTGACTGGTTGTCCTTGCAGGCTATGTGCCTAACATTGCTGTTCAAAGCAGGCAGGTGTCCGAGTCTGCTCCAAAAAATGTAGGATGGGTATGCCAAAGATGCCCCAAAAAGCACTCACTTCCTTCTTGATTGATTATCCAGTACAATTATCAAAAACCCCTTCTCCCAAGCTGTCAATTGCATTTTCCCAGGAAAGCTCACTGTGCAGGACATTCAGCAGGGGCCCAGGCAAGCGCTGGCAGAGCTCATGGCAGTAGAGGCCAAGATGAAGCAGTGCCCACATGAGCGCTGGCAGTGCTCATGGCAGTTGTTTGCTAGGAAGAGGCAGGGTTAGGCTGCACCAGGGAAAAGAGGAAGAAAATAAGGAGCACTTAGGAAAATACTGAAACCTGCTAGTTGAAAACTAGGAGAGAGAATTTTTCAGTATGATCACTTACCCTACTTCATGTTCCTCTCTATCATAAAGATCAACAGGAAAGAAAACCAATATTTGTTGACAAGAATAAGATCTGTGAGTCTGCAGGGATAAGACCCTTTATAAGAGTGTGTGGTGGTGGTCAGTATAAGCTTGTCTAGGACAATGCTGCCACCAAAAGGCTGTTACCTTCTTTTCTTCTGTCGGTTTGTATTTTAGCATGTGCTCAGCCTCAGTGTTCTGATAAACTTCTTGTCAGTCAGCACATGTCAGCAGCAAGTCCTTCCCAGGCTGTTTTCTTGCAGGGGGTAATGCATGAAAGGATTTGCTTTTCAAGGGACACCTCAGAAAAACTTTACACTTGTCAGTTATTTCTGAAGACACTTGCCACCTCGTACCTATGTCATTTGGTCCTGTGTGAAGCCAAATAGCTTTTTAAACTCATCAGTTCTTCCTGCTGCACTGTCTTACCAAGTATGAAATCTTGGAATGTCTCAGCCAAATCTGAAAGGGGACCATGCCTGAGGTACTGCAGCAGTGCTGCACTTGGCACACAGCAACAGAAGTTGTGAAGCAGGGTTCAGGCATTGTTTACTATACATTTAGGCATACTAAGTATAGGAAATGGTGGAAGATATGCTGGATTCCAGTGGTTGTTTTAAAAGGCCATGTGTTTGTCAAATCCATGTTAGGATGAATATACTTACAAAGATAAGTTTTCCATGCACATGAGGTGAGGATTTTTACCTCTACAGACATAAAGTCTGTATATTGAGCTTTGTCTTTGGCTGTGCTCCAGTTTCAAAAGGCTAAAGAAGAAAGGCTGGATTTCAGTCAGAAGAGGTGTCTTCTCTTACTGGCTTGTGGAGAGGAAGAGCTAGCCTCCTTCCTCTCCACAAGAAGCAGAAATCAGAAGCAGAAAAACTCCTCCTATATTGCCATAAGAATTCATTCTCAGTAGAGATAATATCACTACTGGATGCTGCAGTATATGACTGTACAATTTTTGGGACTTCTCATCTCAAATAGCAAAGAAGCAAAACAATCTGAGATGATGTTGGAATGACAAGAGTTTTGGAAATTGCTTAGTGGTCTGAGAACAAGATCTGCCAGAGTATTTTTTCCTGTTAATGAAATACCAAATGAAATATTATCTGGGGGGAGGGAGAAATAATTCCTTAAAAAATGCTATGTTTCTGCAACATTGAAATTGCTAAGGTGAAGGGCATGGAGTCACAAGAGCATTGCTGCATGTCACATGGGCTGCAGACTAATAAGTATATTAATATAACATCCACAGCTATTCAATTCCATTCACTACCCTTTATCAAATTCTCTTTACTTCAAAGGGAATGGAGACCTTTTATCTTAAGGATGCTCTTTAAAGACAGAAGTGGCATGTTTGAGTGTACTTGGGGAGCTATTATAGGAATAGGGTAAAAACGTTTTTTCTCAGGGGATTGTTTTTCTCAAGCAGTTTTGTATCAGGATAACAGTTCCTGATACTCTCTGCTTCTGACTCTCTGTTTAGGATCAAACCCTCTTAATTGAGCTGTCCATCTTGATATGAAGTCTTTGTTGTTAGTGGATTGAACTGGTGGGTGTAGAAATGTCCTTTACTCTTCTAGGAAACTGATACAGACCAGGAAGGAATACACCAGCAGAATATCTTTGTCTAAATTAAATAGATTTTTAGTTTCCAGGAGGGTTCCATTTAACAAATCATGAGCAGAGTATAGATATTAATGGTATGAGTTGCAAAGCCAAACATCAGTTTGGAAAGATGACAGATGGTATAGTTTGATTCTTACCAAACTCCTAGCCTTCAACAAAACAGTTCAAACAAATGCGTAAAGACAGAACTTGTACATTAATGTTGCCTCTTTGAAATATTATTTTCTATGGGATGCCCATGTCCTCCCTCCCAAGCAAATGCTTTAGACCCTCAGTGACCATCTCTTTGAGTTGGGAAGCAGGATCACTGCTGTCCCTAGCAGACACCCATATCACAGGCCAGAGAAGCGCTGCCCCCCTGCTGGCCTCCAGGACCAGGCTGGTCGCAGAATCTGAGCTTGTGTGCTAAAGCTGATCACATCCCACACTGTGACAGGCACCCAGAATATTGAAGAACTGCAGTTGGCATGGGATGAGCAGTTAGCCCATCAGGTTTTGTTAGACGATTGCCAGGCAGAAGTGCGCAAGATTTCTTGTAAGGATAATTAGATCTGGGAAACTTTCTTGGTGCGTGAGAGAGTAGAAACATTCTAATCTCCTTTCAAGCAGTTCTTACTGAAGCAAATTCTAAAGGCAAAAGCTGTGTATTTGAAGACAAAAGGATATTGAATTGGCTCTGTCAGAATGTCGTATTTTAAAGCTTTTGCTGTTTACAGTCTTTGTGTTGGAGTTTCAGATCCCAAAAATCCTTATTTATGTTCATCTTGATCCTTATCTTAAAAGGCTTTATGATATGTGAGATAATAGGCTGTTTGTTTTAGAAGTGGTTAAGAAGCGGCCATTAGCAGTGTAATAAATCTAAAGATAATGGATCTCTTTCCCTGGGGAAATAAGTGCTACATATAAAATTAGGAGTACTGTATCCCTGATTTGTTTCCTGGGGAAAAAGCACATGCCAGTTTATTTAATGTAACAGAACAGTGTGAATGTATTAGTTTGTAGATGTGATTAAAGTTCTTCATGCAAATATTTTTTTCCACCGTTTTTCACCAGAGTCTGCACTATCTTTTCCATACTGCAATCATTTCCTTTATTTCAGAGCTCTACATCCACCATGTTGCCCTGTGGACCAGCTCTGTCCTTTATTCGGTGTCTGGTGCGGAAGAAGAACATCAGTGGCGAAAGTCTCGAGGACACCAAGTTGTGCCGATGCTTGTCGACAGTGGACCTTATAGCCCTGGGAGTAGGAAGCACCCTTGGTGCAGGTGTTTATGTCCTTGCTGGAGAAGTAGCCAAATCGGATTCTGGACCTAGCATTGTTGTTTCTTTCCTCATTGCTGCCCTGGCGTCTGTGATGGCAGGTCTCTGCTACGCCGAGTTTGGTGCTCGTGTTCCCAAGACTGGCTCTGCATATTTGTATACCTACGTTACAGTTGGTGAACTGTGGGCTTTTATCACTGGCTGGAATCTTGTTTTATCCTATATTATAGGTAAGCTTAAGAACAAGCACCGGTTCTAGGGGTTTCTGATAAAAGCAGATAAAGATACAGATTTAGGGCTGTTTTTCTTTCCTGTCTCTACACTTAGCTACTGTTTCTTTTTAATCATTCTGAGATGAAATAACAGAAATAATTTGATTAGGTTACTTCCTTCTGTGCATCACCATGGCAAACAGGGTTTTTTGCAAGATACTTTTGGAAGACTGTGACGTATGACCACATAGCTTGTAAGAAAATTGTGTCAGACAATTCAGTGATGATGCACAAGGAAAAACAGGATTTCTTTGCTGTCATTGCTCAGCAGGAATAATTTCAGTAAAATCAATAAGCATTTTTTTATGAATATACACAACAAGGATGTTTAGAGGGACCCCATTACTAAGTATTTTACAAGAAAGTCGTGGTGTTTAGGTACTGACTTGTTGCTATATCCTCGTGCTAATTATCCTTGTGCTGTCCTGTCAGGTAATCCCATAAAATACAAAGCTGACCAGATGCAAATAAAATCAATGCTTATGTAGCAGATAGTCAAATAACTATTTTAGTGCTTCAGCAGATATAACATCTTTGGATTTAATAATTATTTCTCCCAGAGGAACATGTTCCAAACTTCCATTACATTGTGTAAGCATGCTTAGCTTTATATGCATACTTACAGGATAGTTACTCAAATCATTACAAAACTGACATATCCCAGTATTGTATTAAAAAGTATTTCTTGAGAGGGGAATTTAAAAAAAAGATTGTATTTGGCTGTGCATTCTTTACCACAGGAGAGCATTAATTTTAAATACAGACTCTAGTAACATGCATATTGCTAGTATTTTTTTTTCTTTTTTTTCTTTACTTACAGGTGAACAAACTTTCCTCCATGTTCTTTCTTCAAACACTTTCTTACACTGCTTTATATTGTTTAACATATGTCATATTGTAATTCTAGAAATGAGCTTCTTCCAGAATCAGATATAAAGGACACAGAAAAACTTTCTGCAATACTTTGGGAATAAATGAGGCACAAATTTGTATATTTTAGTTCTGGGAGAATTTGTTACCATTTAACAAGCAAAATCCTAAAACATTAAAATTATTCAATTAAACAAACTCGCAGCACAAGCTCTGCTTTTTTAAATGCAAGTAGCAACAGGCTTAGTTTTGTTTCTTTGTCAGTAGAAGTAGCTGTATCCCACTGTATGGATGTAAAGCCCTAAACATGCATGTGTTTTATTAAGGTACATCAAGCGTAGCGAGAGCCTGGAGTGGCACCTTCGATGAACTTCTTGGAAAACGGATTGGTCGTTTCTTCAGTGCCTACTTCAAAATGAATTACTCTGGGCTAGCAGAGTATCCTGACTTCTTCGCTGTATTACTTATATTACTTTTATCAGGTAAGACAACACGCGGCTTAATTTATGGAGGTTGTGCCATTTTACAGTTAAAAGTGATAAATTGTAGGGTTTTGTACCAGAAATACCTTAAGGAAGTTCAGATGCACATTTTGTACTGGTACAATGGCTTTTTGATTTAAATGTATATAATCAAATTTTCATGTGCACCCTCTTCTCTTGAAACTAAGACATGAATTAATCATTTGTCAGTATTTTTTCTACAAAACCCATGATGCAGATTGATGGTAACAGGAAAATTACACAGTTCTCTGTGTTTTCATGGCTTTTTCACCAGTAAATGCTTTCAGAGTAGCCTGGAGGTTAAGCTCTGTGGTTTGGAGATGTAGTCTCCTTAAATCATATATTGTGCGCATAGTGGGCATATGTAAGGGTTTTTTTCCATCTTAGTTTTTCACTTGTTTGGTATAAAATAATGCCCCCCTTTTAAGTCTTCAGTCATTCATCCTAGAATTTTTTTGAGCTAAAGGGCACCCCAAGGTGCTTACATGGCCTAAGAGACCAGTTTGAAACCTGAGTAAACCTTTCCTGTCTACTCTTCCAAATCCTGTTTCTTTTTTGTCCTTATTCATGTATCATACTTTTAAATTGCAAGCATTGACACCAGCTACATGCTATTTGAGGGATCAGAAAGTTCTGAAATACTGCAACTTATTTCCATGTTTGCATTTAACAATTATTTACCACATTGAAATGTTCCTACTGCCACTGGGAGTGAAGGAAACAGGAAGGGTATTCTGAAATGTGCAGTTTGTTCTCAGCCAATACTAGAATCATTTCAATATTCAGCAGAGGTCTTACCCATATCTCATATACTTGTCATCTTCAGTCTCTCTGTGGATTAAACCAAAGCAGGAGCTTTTCTTTTCTGGAAAGTGAAACTAAGTTATATGTATATAAACTGTTCTTTGGTTCCCTTGTTCTGAGTAGGGTTTTTTTAACACAGGAAAATTTCTGTTCAACCTACTGCTAGAATGAGTGAGCAGTGCATCTGAAGATTTTTTAGGTCTCTCTACATAAAAGTGTGACTTCTTATGCTTAGGAAGATCTGGGAGTTGACTTGACTAGGTTTAGTCCAACACCTTGCCATGTTTGTGGCTCAGAGCTGCCTATAGGACCAGTTAAGACCATTATGTCTTCAGGAGGGTTGGGAATCAATTTGGAATATAACTGGAGCAGAACTTGCAATTTCACCACTTCCAAATAAAGGAGGAAAAAATAACACTTTGAAAAGCAGAGCACTGAAACTCCACAAACAAAACTAGTTTAGATGCTAACACCTTTTATGTTTCCTCCATTGCCATTGCTGCTTCAGAACATAAGAATTAGAGGTTCTTGATAAAAGAGGAAATGTTTCTCCTCTTGTTCACCACGGCTCCTGAGTTTTCAATTGTGTCCTGTCTTTTCATCCCTACCATCATTCCTTCTTCACTCCTTTCGCATTTGTGCTGCAAATTGCCTCTCCAAGTGTCTGTGATAAGGAGCCAAACCCCCAGTGACTGAACTGGGTGGAATTCCCCACTGCTGAGAGGAGGGGCAGTGGGAATGGCTCAGGACTGCATAGGCTGAGCATGATACGGTAATTGGATTGGGAGCTGTGTAAAGCTGAATCACAGGAGTAGCAGGTGGTGTTTTATAGACAATGTTGTGTGCTAAGCACAAGGGAAAATACACAGAAATCTGGCTTTGGTGGTTTTTTGCTTTTTATTATTTTCAGAAAGAAAGGACTTTATAAAAATGCACATACTGTGATTCATACTCCATTAGGCTGATTTGAGACACTGCCTTTTGGGGAAAAAACTGAGCTGAAGAAAGCATACACATATTTCAATAAAAATGCCATTGGTGAAGAAAACCTGAGCAGCTCATAAGATAATTTCTGTGTTCTGATAAGACAGAAAATATCTCATTAGTGGAGTCAGAAACTTTTTAGACATGATTTTGCAAAGCTCTAAATTTTCAGACTTAATCTCTAATTAATGGGGGAAAGTATGTATGGGATATTAGTGGAAACACTTTGAGCTCAAAGGACCTGTGAAAACTTTCCAATTGTATTTATTTTTTCCCGATCTGCTCATTGCCTGCTCTTCCATTAAATTGTTAACGCTTAAAACTGTTAAAAATCTAATGATAAAGTAGAATCCTGATGGAATAACTTTCAGATTGTTTAAAGTTCTTCTTTTACATGTATACCTTATTTAAAATGCCGTTTTATAAGTATAATGGGCCATTCACATCTATAAAATATTTTTATTTTACAGGTCTTTTATCTTTTGGAGTAAAAGAGTCTGCATGGGTGAATAAAATTTTCACTGCTATTAACATCTTGGTCCTATTCTTCGTTGTGATTTCTGGTTTTGTGAAAGGCGAAATTGACAACTGGAAAATAAGTGAAGAATATCTCAGAAACCTTACTGCAGTAACAGAGTAATTTTAAAAGATCTATTTATTTGCTCATATTCCAAGCCATTTTCTGTTACGTGTGCTTTATTAGTAGTAAACACTATTAGTGTTTTAATATGTTTTGTCAAAAACTTCAAAGCACCTAAGATAATGGTTACTTCATTCAGATGTTTTTCCTTTTGCTGTTATTGTTGTCTTTCTTACAAGCTTGGGCATAAAAATGTCATTTCATGCAGTTTTGTAAAGCAGACCTCTGTCATGATAACAAACATTTTTTCAGAGTTGTAGTGTAGGAGGGTGCATGTATTTATCCTACCAATAATGAAAAAAAAAGTTATCTTTCTGCTGTGTTTTTGTTCTTTATAGGAACCGCTCATCCTATGAAAACGTGACAAGTATGTATGGGAGTGGTGGCTTTATGCCATACGGGTTTACAGGAACACTGGCTGGTGCTGCAACCTGTTTTTATGCTTTTGTAGGATTTGACTGCATTGCAACAACTGGTATAGTATTTATATGTGTGTGTATATATGTTTAACATGGGGGGTTTTTGCAAAAAAACCCCAAAGAACCACAAACAATATAATAATCTGTCTACTCTGCTTTGTTCCAAACCCTTTTCAGTCAATGTAGAATGAGTCTAAGTTCATTCCTGAATGTGGCTATCTTTCTGGGAAGAAGGAGGAGATTTTGTTTGTTTTATTCCTGTTCTAAAGAAATGATTGTTGCTTTCTAAGTCTGGAAAGTGCTTAGTCTACAATTTTTCTGCTCAAATAACATTAATCACCTGCTCACTTTTACAGCTC
>VZTN01006513.1:3372-20436 GCA_013400515.1 Erpornis zantholeuca
TTGGTCATTCCAAGAAGATTAAAATTATTTTACAATTCTCATTCATGCCGTCAATCGCATTCACTCAGGCAATTCTATTAATTCAGTGATACTTCTTCTGCGTTAAGTACCAGCATGGATTGCAGTTTTGTGCCTTAAATGAAAAACTGAAGTGAGTTGTCATTCATTTATTCATTTGAAATACAACCCAGTGCACTGTACATTCTGGAGCTAAATGGAATTTGGTTTTGATAAACCAGTTTTGATATGTCAGGCTTTCTGTGTTGGTTTTTTTTGGTGGGCTTTTTGGTTTCTTTTTTGAGGGGGTGTGTGTCAACTGTGTGGCTGGGATAATAATAAATAAAAAAAGAAATTATTAAGGCAGTTCAACACACATTTTTCTGGTCATTGCTTCCTTTTAAGCTCTCTGTTCCTCTGTTCACCTAAAATGTAGACTCACACCCTAAGTTCAAATGTGCTAAGAGCTTAAATGTACTTCACTCAAGTGAAAGGAAATTATTATCACTATTGCAAGGGCAAGGAATCTTGAACACCCATGGGTCACAGAAAGACTTAAGCACCTTTAGTAAGTTGAGTCTATAGCCAGATCCTCTAGATGTGCTCTTTTATAACCAGAAAAGTAATTATGGACATTTTATATATTTCATTTATTGTCAGTAGTAGCAAGGACAGTATTTTTTTTGTATTATTTCTCTGTACAAATATATGTGCATAATTCTCCGATGCTTTTTGTTGTGGTTTTTCACCACACAATTTACCAGATGCAAAACATATGTGAACCAACATTTACATGCAGGGTTACTTAAATCTATTTTTTACTGATGCCATAAGTATAAGTAGGACACAGTCCTTCCACTCCACTCCACAAGCTATAAATCTGCTTTTTTCTACATGTTACTACAAGTACTCAAAAAAAAAAAAAAGAAACAAACACCCAAAACCTGCACCAGCGACTGCAGATGGAAATAGCAGACTCAGAAAATCACATTGGAGATGTTGTCCAACACTGTGCAAGGGACAATGACAGGGGGAATTCAAATGGAAGTAAATTTAAATCTGATATTCAAATCATCAGATTCAAGTATTATAGGGAAGAATGTAAGATGTTCACACCCCATGTACCTTTCTTCAAGTTTTATGTCTACTTCAGAATTTGTTCAGGGAAGTAGTTCTTTCTTTTCTGCATGCTGAAGATTCCTCATCTACAGAAAAGTTGTGTTAAAATCAATTATCATCATCAGAAAGCGGAGGAAAACCTCAAACAAAATTTTAAGGCTTTAATACATAAATAAGTAAATGTCTTAATTTACTAAAGGATATATCTAATCAGAATCCGGATTTTCATCCCAAGAATGCAATATATAGGTTTAAAATGCTGCTGGAAATCACAGTGGCAACTAATTGAGTCATTTTGTTTTGATTAGGGTGTGGCCAACAGACCAGTACTAATTTTATTTGATAGCATGTCCCATTCCTACAATTAACTTGTAACTGACCAAACGAGTCAGATGACTCTCTAGACCATAACAGACTGAAATATATCTGAGGCATTTACTTGGCACAATGTCTCCAATTATTATTTTCTTTACTACTCATTTATCTGTTGAAATTTACACGTTATCAGACTATCTATTTTCTAGTGGAGAGTTATTTAAAAACAACTCCTTCCATTATAGTACTCAGGGTTTCCAGAAGTCTGCTTTTTCCACCTTTTCACTGAGAGCTAATGGAATCCAAAAAAGTACTCCTATAAGTGCATCTAGTTTTATTTCTGAAACACTAGAATTCTGTTCTCTTTCTCCCATGCTTTTTTTACAAGAAAGCAGTAACAAAGATTGAGAGGAACTATCAGTAATTGAACTACTATCATCCTTTTTTTCCTTTTTTTGGAGGGGAGGGGAGGGTTGTATTTCTGTACTTGTTTTACTTTAGATATCACCTGGGCAGCTATAATTTAGGGAATGGTCTTGGGACCAGCTAGGAGAAATGTGAAATACAAGTTGTCAGGATTTTACTCCTGTCCCAGTTTCTTACTTTTGGCTCTGGCAAGGAAAACAACTAACTGTTTCAATTTAACATAAATTTCACAATCAATAGTTCTTCTTTTCCTGTGGGTTACAAAGACATCTAAGACAATTAAGAGGAGCAGTTCTAGAAATATTTGTGTCTACATTCTCAGTGACTTCTGCAGGGTGAGTTTTTTTCTGTTTGTATAAGCCTGATCTGCTTCTAAGCACCAGTTGATACAAATCTCAATAATCTGACGTTTAAATTAAATAAATTTATCTCTCTGAGCAACAAACCACAAGTTCTTTGGAATTTTTCCTTTCAAATGACAGAAAAAAAAAGGATGTTTTATACTTTAACTCTATGTATAAATAAACTATATTTTAAAGTAAGATGAGGTTATATTTTCAATAATTTTAGAAAAAACATGTAATTTTATTCACTTTAGAGAAGCAAGAAATACTATTAAGTTTTGCATGATCTCTCTTAAAAGAGCGAATGAAAAAAATGGGGGAAAGAAGAAAAAGGTAAATATTTCAAATTATATTCATCATAAGAGAAATAGTGGTGTCAAAGTTCTCTCTGACATTTGAAAGCCTAAAAATAAATGCTTTTTTTAAAAAAAAATTATTACGTATGTATCATGTATATGTGTATTAGTTTACAATAACTCCTGTGATATATTTCTGGACTTTTTTACCTGTCAGCAGCCATGTTCCTACAATTTCATTTTTCTCTCATTTTGACTGCTTGTACTTTGCTCAAGTGTTCACCAATCAAATTTGAAACCTCTGTATCTAAATAATTTTTAACAGTGACAACTGCATTTTTGTAATCCTACTTGTTCCTCCTTTCACCTAAAATGTTTTATTAGGGTGATTGTCCATCAGTACTAGTTATTTGAACTGGATGATTTACTCAGCAGACATTGATTTGCACATCTAATTTTGCATGTGTTCAGAATACTCCATAAGAACACAGAACCATACAGTGTTCTCATATGAATGTCAAATAATCTTCCAAGCCTTCCAGTTTATTAAAGGAAAAAAAACACCCAACAAAAAACACATACCAAAACCCCTTTGACAGAGCTAGCAATATATCCTTTCCATTTCTCAGTCATTTCTTTTGCCTTCTTTTGTAAATTGAACTCGTTACATCCTGAGATAATATGAGAAACAGAAAATAATTCTTTCAGTCCTAAAAGTCAGTCACAACAGATAAAACCAGTACCATCAGCTGAAAGCAACCCTGTAATGAAGCACGGAATTTGCACATTCAAAATTCTATACCAAAAATAATGTATCCAGTTTTGCAAATTAAATTAATCTTATTTCCATCCAAATCACTTTTTAAAAAAAAATTCTAATATATTTCTCTTTTTATAAGCATTCATCACAAAAAGAATTCATTTTAAAAAATACTGAGGTCAAATGAGTTACTGTGAAAAGCTTCCTATACCTTAAATATTTTAAACAATATTAAATAAAGAAATGGCTAAAAGTTTGGGCTTTGTTTTGTTGTGTTTGATTTATTTAGGGTAGTTTTGCTTTTGTTTTGTTTTCTGTGGGTTGTCTTTGTTTGGTTTGGTTTAAATCCCTTAAATTTCTCAGGTTTGTAGTTTTACCAATGGACCAGCACCAGAGTGGCACTTCCAGCTTTAGCAAAGCCTTCACTGCTCTAAAATTATCAGATTATTAAAATCATGTGTATTGCTGTGCTATTGTGTAGTTGATTAGCAGCCAAAAGTGATGACATGGATGAAGGCCCAGCCAGCTGAAGGGCTGTCCAGCTTTGCCCAGATCCTCTGGGAACACAAGCTACACCAGTCAGGACGGCTGTAGATCTAAGGGAGCTGTCAGGACATCCTGGTACAGAGAGCCAGGATCTCCCAGGTGTGGATCTCACAGTGTGGCAACACTCCTGGCTCTTCTACCACTTCTGCTGAACAGCTCCAGCTCTTTCTCTCAGGAGGTAAATGTTTGGCTTATCAGACAGGACGTGAAGCAAAAAGTAACATGTACAGAAATGTAACAATCTATAAGCAAAAGATTTAGTTACAAAAAGTTAGCTAATTCATGAATACACCTGTGATATTATAGAAATCACTTTCCCAGTGAGTTACTCTCTTTTATTGCTGACCCTGGCAAATGTTCTCTGCTCTGGGGAGGAAATACAAATACAGGGGAATCTTATTCAAATCATCGTTTAGGTTACAAGCACCATCATGATTAGAGAGGTCAGAAAGAGTCTATAAAATGGATTGTCATGAGATTAATTTAGGAAGATGGGTAAAGGAATGAACTGATGAAGCAGTATTATAAGCCTGGGACTGAGTTATGGAGCAACTGAGTGATGTGCCAGATTTCTCCCACTGAGAGTACAGTACAAGGCTGCCAAAAAGTGTGTGGGAGCCAGTGGCTTCCTGCTGACTTCAAAGGCTTTGTATCAAGTTCTGGACTCCATACAAAGCTACTTTGTTTTTGTCTCACATTCCTCCTTCTGAACAATAATTATTACATAAAATTTTCTAATTATTAAATATTTAGTCAATTCTTTTTCCTCATTATTTATTATAATTTCGCTTTTGCCAGTGTTTAGAAAACACTAGCTAATTCATTTTCATAGAGATGTATACATATGAATCATTGTCGCTTGAAAATTCTGTATTCTATTCCCTTTCTTATTTTCAGGCATGCTGCTGACATATTTCACTCATTCACAACTCTTCTACAGCCCAAGGTCAAATTCTGTTCTTCAGCTAATTACAATCTTGTTTGTATTCAGAACCAGTGCAAATAATATTGTCAGCAACATTTGATGACTTATTGTCATCATAAAAAATATGATGACAAACAGCAGATATGGTTTTTTTGGCCTATAAATTTAAAGACAGTATTGGTATCAAAATCTGTTCTGTCTTCTTTCTCTAGGATTATGTTAGTTATTTTAATAATATTTTGTTGATATTTATTGCAATCCAAACCAAACAAACCTTATTTTCCATGGATACATTAATGTTAGTAGTTCAAGCCTGTGCCAGAAGTGCATGCTGGAAGAAAGTCTTCCACACATCCACAGGGAGCAAGGAGAACAGTGGAATAGGAGCCATTCTATGAAATTAAATAGTTTGCTGAGGACAACAAAGTGTCCTTGAAATAGCTCTAGTCTGGTCTGAAGTTGCTGTCTGCGAAGCACCTTTCAATTTAGTTTAATCTAAAAAGATACATTTTCTGCTTTCTAAGATTTCCCTGCACTAAGAAGCAAAGAGCAATGATGGAAAACATCTGGGGAATATTTTTCCAAATTTACATCTGATTCAAAGGAAGATGTAGGTGTGATCTGCTGGGTTTTGATTCACATTACAGCGTGGTCAGAGTATATGACCGGGAGACCTTTCAACAGCAAGTCCTCTGGAAAGTGCAATTTGGGACCTTGCCTAGCGTGCTCAAATCAATCACTAATGGCAATTCTGACTATCAGCCCAGAAGTACTCTGAAGTAAAAAAATAAAACCCAACATGTATTGGTATGTAGTTCTCAGGTCCTCAGCACCACTTATTTCTCTCTGCAGATTGACAATTCCCTGTGCTACCTGCTAATATGGGCATAGGCTACAGCACTGCAGTGGACTACATCCCTTATCATTTTTAATGTGATCTCTCTCTCCTCTCATTTCATTTTTAGTCTTGTTGTTTTTATTTACTTCACTGACTCTTACTCAAATATTTCCTGTTTTCCACATCCTACACCCTTCTCTCTAAACTGGAGAGAGATGGGTTTGATGAGGAGACTGTTAGATGGATACAAAAGTGGTTGGATGGTCACATCCAAAGGGTAGTGGTCAATGGCTCAGAGTCCTGATGCACATCAGTGAAAAGTGGTGTCCCTCAGGGTCCTATATTAGGACCAGTTTTATTTGTTACCTTCAGTAATGACATAGATTAAGGGATTGAGTGAACCCTCAGCAAATTTGCTGATGACACCAAGATGAGTGGTGCTGTTGACACACCTGAAGGTGTGATACTATCCAGAGGGACCTGAACAAGCTCAAGAAGTGGGTGCTCGGGAATCCCATGAGATTTAGCAAGAGTGCAAGGTGCTGCACCTTCGGCCTTTCCCTGCAGTAATACAGGCTGGGGATGAAGAGATCAGAGCAGTCCTTCTAAGAAGGACTTTGGGTGCTGCTGGATAAGAGACTGGACATGACCCAGCCACGTGCACTCACAGCCCTGAAAACCAATCACATCCTGGATTGCATCAAAAGGAGTATGGCCAGCAGGGTGAGGGAGGGGATTCTGCCCCTCTGCTCTGCTCTGGTGAGACTTCACCTGAAGTACTGCATCCAGCTCTGGTGTATCAAGCACAGGAAGGACCTGGACCTGCTGGAGGAAATCCAGAAGAGGGTCAAAAAGATGATGAGAGCACTGGAGCACCTCTTCTATGAGGAGAGACTGTGAGAATTTTGTTTTTTCATTCTGGAGAAGAGAAGGCTCTGGAGTGACCTAATAACAGCCTTCTAGTACCTGAAGGGAGCGTATGAGAAAGATGGAGTGGGGCTTCTCACAAGAGCATCCAGTTCTTTGAGGAAAGGAATGTCTCTCTACCTATAGGAATATATGGGACTGTACACACACATATACACACACACACGTTGCAATATGGGGTGTGTGTATATAAATATTTATATATAATTTTATTTCTTTATTTGTACAAAGTGACTGTGAGTGTATTCATCAATATCTAAAAGGAGTACTAAGGGCAGATACATAGGAGACAAGAGCACTAGATTTGTCTGAGCTCTTAGTCTCAAATATAAAGAATATAAATATATTCTTATATTAATCTTGGGGCTAAAACAAGGGAGATACATCCTCTACCATAAGGATCTAATCCTTCATTTCTCACCATCAATTTTGGTGAAGGCTTTTTATAGCAGGGAAAAGTCTTTGTCCACTTCTCCAACACAAAATTCTGAGTAGAACAGTCACAGCCTAGACTCTGTGTTCTAGCATCCAAGTCCCCAAAGAAGAAGACTAAATTAGATACATCAAAATAATGAACATTTTCTTCAAATGATAAAGGTATATGTAGTCTGTGCATGAATTGAAGATAACTTTTCTATTCTGTTCCCTTTGAGTTAAAGCATCTCCCAAACAAGATATTGAGGTGTTACACAAAAAACTGTAGTTGAAATACATACATAGTGACAATTCAAAGCCAGTCATAAAGTGGATATAATTTCAGAAAAGTTAAAAACATTTTCTGCATTCATTAGGTATTACTGGACAACATAAGCCACACAAATAATGAATAATTCTAAGTTGAAGCCACATGAAAGTTCAGTGATTGCTGCATTGAGACTCAACAAAATATGAGGAGAATTCTAACAGTGTGCTCAGAAACTGCCATTCCATATAAACCAGAGTGGGCTACATCCTTCTTCAGACCTTATTCTAACAATACCTTCCTAAGTTATCCAGGAGCTTGAATGTATGTATCACACTTAGGAACATGAATATTTGGTGGTTTATTTTATTTATGGGTTTTTTTGTTATTATGATTCACATGAAATTCACAATACAAAGTCTCTTCTGTAGAAAAAAGGAATTTTTTTAAATTCTTTATTCATCCAAAATAAAACTTTTGGGTCTACAATTCCTGATACATGAAAATTTTAGTTGCTCTTTATTAGACTTTAAGGTTTATGCTTTCCAGTCAATGAAGTAATTATGTTAACTTCACTTTCTCTACATAGTAACTCAACTATCAACAAGTTTAGCATTTACTCAGCAATCAGCCTGACCATACTTTGATTTACTCTAAGCTTTTTCTGCAAAATAAGATTTTCAGGAGTCAAATCAGAAAAAAAAAAAAAAAAGAATCAGACACAGAAGGTCCAATCATAGCTCATCATAAGATTATATTTTCCCTTAATATTGCTTCAGTGATAAAGAAAGTTGAAAACACTCCATTACTGAAAAAAAAATGCAACAAACTAAATGGATGGTAATTTCAAATGCAATTGTCAGTATTCTGCTATGCATAAAGCCCTTATAATCAGTTATGCAAAATCAATTCTATTTTATGTAAACCCTGAAGCACACAAATAAATTAAAAATGTAGGTCTCATGTCAGGAAACATACACACAGTAAGCGCATTTATCTCTTTTTTCAAAATATTTTGGTTATTAGCCCTCACCTTCTAAATATTTGAAACAGATTTTCATTTATTTTTATAATTACTTTTAATGAGATTAGGTCAAATGTTATGTTTCAGCTGATTCAAATTGCATCACACAGCTGTTTAAAATCTTCTAAATAGGAGAAATAAGATATTGAATAATCTCACTGGTAAAAGGAAATACATTCCAATTTCTTCTTTTTATTATAATGTTTTAGAGAAAACGCGAGGTTCTCAATAGTATTTAAGATTTTTTTTTTTTTTAATCTCAAAGTAATTAATAAAAGTTATCCTTCCTGGAAATTATTAAGACTGTGGTGTGAGACCACTGTGTCAGCTCCACACTCTCCTACAGACTCACAAGACTCTTTATACCTTTATACTGATCCCTATGACTTACTTGTGTCTGTCAAGTGAGTTCTTCCAACAGCAGTGATCCTGAGAACGGCAGGTACCTCGAGGCACATTTGTCCTCTGCAGTGGAGGACACAGGTACTTAGCTAACATAAACTCTTACTCATTCTCAAAAGGTCAGGCAGAAATCTAAGCTAGGGAGAGCTGTGCTTTTCAGCCTTTCCAGATCAGGTCAGTAGTGGGGTAATCAGCGCCAAGTCCATGCGAAAGTGCTGCAAGAGATGTTGCCTGTCATCACTGGTATCTTGTCTTTAAGCTCTGTATTCTGTCCATTCCTTTCCTACCTCAGCATGAGTTGAGCCAGCTGACGTGGCTCTATGTTACAGTGTCCTTTAGCCAGGCTGAAAGACATGAATTTTGCAAATATCCACCTTGGTCTGTCAGTTGGAAGAGGAAAAAAATAACCCCAATCTTGCTCGCCAAAATTCATTCCAAACCGCTGACATTTTGGTGTTCCCAAAATTAGTTTCTGTGTGGCCTATTTGATATCAAAAGGCTTATAAATGCCATAGAATAAGATGTGGGCTCTATAAAATATAAGTGGCTATAATGTGAGTATTCCAGCAAGGCAAGGCACAAAGTGATTTTAAAGCAAAGTCAACAGCTTTACACATTTCTGCCAACAAGAATCATTAAGACCAAGCGTTAATTCCAGATCACAGTCTATCACCATATGTCTACTTTCCAGGTGGGTTTAAGTGAGTTTTTGTCAATGCTGACCACTTCTGTGCTTTTCCTCGATCTCAAAAGGACTCCTTTGGACTCTGCCAGCCTCTCTCTGAGGCTGGTTAATGGTCTTTCACACTGGATCGGTCGGGCAGCCAAGTCAAACATGAAAAAGCCTTGATAAAAAACTCTGATAATATAAAACACAGCAACTACTTGGGTACTTTGTTTAGTTTTCTTCATGTTAATTCCTTAGTTTGTGATTCTTTTGTCACATAATAATTTTGTATGCAACACTTAATAATTGAAACTTTGCTAATAGTGTTTACTTTATCTTAGCTATCTTACTGTCAGCCACCTGCAACCAATATGTCTATTGTATTCTCCAATTATGTTTGGGTAATTATATGCCACTTTTCTTCAGTTTCTTTTCTCTGACTCATAAATTGTATTTTTTAAAAGAAGGATTTCTATTATTTCAAAGTACATCTCGGAATAACAAGTAACCAAAATTGAAAGAAAAAAAAGTTAAATCAACATCTCAAAACCCCTATTTAATGCAAGCACATTGTTTCCGTGGGAGTGATGAAGAAATGCTCCCTTTCATTTGGACAATGTAAGCATCACTAGTGATTCTGGGATTTCACAATTTTACAGCACTTTAGGAACTTCTAAATGTATAAAGTAAGAAATCATTTGGCTTCCTCATGGTGGCCAAAAGTACCTGCAACCACTACTACATTGACACTTGCCTTCCAAAATGATTAGATAAAGTTACCTTGTACCATACCAGCGCAGGACCAATTACTTTCTAAAAGCAAATCTTAAATTCCACTACCAAACAGATGCCTTACTTGCCTGGAGAATGGACACGTTTTCCACATGCTCCTCACTTTCCACAGTACACGAGTTCATACACTGAACACAACCTCACCAGCAGGGAAACCTTCCTGGGGACCTCCAAGCCCCCACCAGGACACAGCTCCTGCCAGCATCGCACTGCCAACCCCAGCCCTGGGGAGAGGCACCAGTGCTGCCTGAGTCTGCAGCAACCAACCCAGGGTCTCCATTCTGAGCTGACTCGAGGACTCCCATGTGGGGATGGAGGATCATAAAGCCTATGTTGTCTGTCAGCCATGTACTGTCACTGATTTTCATGCACGAGAGTGTTAGTCCTTATGTTCTAAACACAGAAACCTTTACTAATTAAATTCTCATATTTTTAGAAATTTGCTATTTTAACATGGAGTTCCATAAACTCTCTTTTCTTTCTAACTGTGCTACATGTAACATGAACAGAAACAACGGGGAAAAAAATGTAAAATGTACTGTTTTGCAGTGTCTTCAGGATTTATGATATGCAGATGCATGTCTAATTTTTCAACAATTTTGAATCTTCCAGAAAAGTTGAGTTTCCGTTTCTACAAAGCCTCTGTCTTCATTCAGCATAAAGCTTATTGAATTCCTAGAATTTACTGAACCACTACAGCTATCAGCAATGCAAATAAAGGTATTTTCTTCTTAAGCTTTCCTGAATCCTTATATATTCTTCTATATCCAAAAGCCACGTATTGTCATGTTGCTATGCAATGGAATATAGCTTTGAATTTGCTACTTAGCCCTATAAAAGAGCAACTTATTTTATTTCCAGTAACAAAAATATTTTGTTTTATCTGAACTTGGCAATGTTTCATTGCTCAGGGGATATCCCTGGATATATCCTTTCCCTTCTGCTTAGCATGCAAGTTTGTAGAACGAACATTTCTGTAGCTTTACACACAATTTATTAATATTAGAAAATCAGAGACAGGAATTAACATGCAATAAAAATATTACGTTCTGCTCTGTTTCAAAAAGAAAATATTTTTACACTAGTCATGCCCTCCAATGTTACTTGTAATGTTCCCTAAACTATTTTTATTTGTCTAAAATTATTCTGAGGAAAAAAACCTCCTTTCATCAAACCACACAATTTCCATTAGTGGTTTTATGGTACCTTAAAACAAAATTATAAAATATGATATATTTTGAAACCTAAATTTAGCTCATAATGTATTACCATTGTATTTTAGTGACTGTTGTAACTGTTAATGGTTTCTTCCACATTTCATAAAATACTAATCTAGCAGATAATTTTGGTCTATTTTTCTGTAAAATCATCTTTAAGCTAAGTAGTGATTAATCCATGGTTATCCACATGTAAATTATTAAAACCAATAATAATATCTTTAGGGATGTATTAATGTATTGGCCATGACTTAATTATATCTAGTTTAATTCATCAGGCATGTAAAGGATTAAAAAATTTTCTGCTGATAAAGACTCAGGTGTATGCCTCCGTAATTTGACATTGACCTCCATGGGATTTTTCTTATTTACACCTTTTGAAATTTAGCTCTTTGTTCTCCCTTTTGACTCATTAATGCATGTATTAATGTACACATTCACCCAAGGAAAACCTAAGTGTCAGCTCATGGAAAACTTTATAGCACTACACTGCCATATTCAAAAGGAAAAAAGAAAACTCTAATCTCAGCATAGATACATATGAGTTATTCAGGCTGTTTTCACACTTGGCTGGTAGATTTACACTAAACAAGGATATACCAAACAAAATATGTAAAGTTGGGCATGTTAAAAAGAAAGTTGTTTGGATGTTTTAGGCTTATTCTAATGAGTAATTTTTCATCCAGGGAAGAAAATTACTCTTGATCGTAAGCTACATCATTAAAAATGTTAGAACATTTATTCAGACGTACTGAATATAATTGGGGAAACTGAGAGGAATACAGAGTTTAAGATATAAAATGACAGTATAATATATATGATAATATATATATATATCTGAGAGCTGGTATCTACTTTCCCCCTTAGGCGACAGGTACAATGCCAGAGACACCTAATAGCCCCTTTCATTCATTGAACCACTCCTCTGAGATTTGACATTTGCTCTTGAGAACCTCCTAACACCAACAGAAGTGATATCTTTAACAAGCAAAGGAAAGAAATAAAGAAAAGAAAAAGAGGTCTGCCAAAGAAACTGAACAAAAAACCCCAACCCACCTTATCTGCTCTGCTGCTGCATTAAAGAACACACTACCAGTGATTATTAACTACTCTCCCTTCCACATAGATTTCCATTTAAAAAGAAGTTGCTTGAGAAAATCTTTTCTGTTCTACTGGATTAAATTACTTTTTTCCTTTTTCCCATATGATTAACAATACCTTCTGCCTTCTGTGCCTGGGATATTGGTATTTTCAACTTTTTGACACTTTATTAGTAAAATACGACTAGTTTCTTTTATTGCCATTAAACAAGAGTTAACATGACAATTTCATTTTGCTACAGCCATCTCAGAAGGAACTGTATGGGTAGGTGATGGAACTTCCATCCTCATTCTGTTGAACCCAAGTAAGATGGGACTTGCATGTACTGCTATTTAAACATTGGCAGCCGTGCCTTCCCAGCCTGCACCAGCAGAATGATACCGTCAGTGCTGGAAGATGTTCAGTATTAATACTGACATGGCCTTCACTGTGCATAAGATAAAGCCAAAACTAATTAAGAAAAATCAATAGAATAAAAGATTATGACCTGGAATAGAACCAAAACAAAAGCTGAGCTCAGCTTATTGCATGGATTTCTAATAGGCAGTCTTCTAGATTTTTTCAAAACTCTCTTTAGCAAAGAGGACATAAGTCAAAATCTTGTTGAAACACACACTTTTGACGTGGTATTTCAAATCTTAGAACAAGTTTCATTTTAGCGTCCTTCTGAGGAACATTTAAACAAAAAGTTCAGGTGCTGTAAATAATTTTTTATTGGCCACAGAAGGAACCTAGTAGATTAACCCACTAAGGTAATGTTAGCCCTTAAGCTAGCGAAGGCTTAGCCCTTTTATCAATTTTGGTTGTACAAACAACATTGGTTTAATAAGCATTTTTTAAATTTTTTGGCATTTTAATCACAGTGATTCCATATGAAAACATGCTTAGTTAAATGTGTCCCAGAATTATAGAGATCAAATCTGGAATATCACTATTGTGTCTGTCAGCACAGGATTCCACTCTGCACTGTGGCTTCAGGAGAATTAAATATAGCAGGCAAATCATTCACTGTTCTTATTCTTTCTTTTCAGTCTCTGTCACATATCTAGAGATTGTGTTCACCTTTTAAACAGATTTTCTGATTATACATTTATTGCAAATAAATTGTTTTTCACTAACAATGGCATTCCACAGGCCTCAAAATACACAGCCCATTAAAAATTAAAAGGAGAAAAATATGATTCTTTGCTGCAGTACCCATATCTTTTTGCAGTTCAAAACTACTGTATCTGTTACCTAATTTTCCTGATAATTATCAGGAAATTTTAACAGTTTCAGCCTTCAAATTTCCACAACTGCAGTAAACATGACACCTGTACTTTTTCCTCTCCTAGAATCCAGACGTTTATTTTCAGAAATCAATCACTAAATCCTCAAACAACTGTTATGATGAAGCCATTTTATTATTTAAATGTACTCCTGGAAGGGCAGATTCTACATATAAAAGTGGTCCATTTTGCTACTGGGCATGATAAAAAGGGAGATCCTGTTTCCAAACATGAAGGCTATGCCCACAGTCATGAATAACTGGATGTATAAAGTAAACACTTGGCTAAACATAGATGAATTACAAGGACGGGAGTGCTGTCAACGTAAGTATATGATGTCACCAATTAATATTAAATTTCTGTATATTACAAAAAGGAGGAGACCCTCTCTTCTGCTCTCTCATATTAATGTGACAAATTCTTCCAATGAATGTTATCTAAGATACAACTGACATATAATTTTAATGAGTCATTAATCATGTTCACAGTGGCTATGATGGGACAGGGAACTCATATTTTTCTGATATTCTTTTCTGATAGGTACATGAGTCATTTGAGGGCCAGGGGTAAGAAGGAGGGAAGAAAAGAGAAACAAAAATTTGCTGAGGTAGAAATTACCATTTTCCATTCAAAAATCTATCTTTTACCCAGGAGGACTGGTTATCACTGCATTTTGCTTCTTATTATTGACATATACCCACCTTTACAATTCTTCCTACAAAAGTGGATGTCAGAATAGTCCAGTAAGGTATTCTGTGATAAAGAGAACGTTCAGGACTGAACATCAGAGACAAGCCCTCAGAGTTGCTTAGTGAGAGACAGAAAATATTGTCACACCCAAATGAAGTTTCATGCATGATATGCAATGAGTTTTGTACATAGAATATATCAGGTCATTTTTGTTCCAGTTTCTTCTACCATGCAGACTTAGACCCACATGAGCATGATATCATAGAATGGTTTGGATTGTAATTTGTACCATTTAGGCACACAAAGCAATTTTTCATTCATTAATATATACAATAGCCAGGACTACTGGTCTAATAAGTTAAACATTGCATGTTCCCCATACCTGATGCAGACCCACAGCAAGCCAACCACTTTCCAGTCTGGTGAGGACAGGTCAGCCCCCACTGATCCTTGGAGTCTCTGACCCTTGACATTTCTGATTTACCACCTTCTGATTACATTTTCCTTGGACCTTTATAACTTTTCAGTGCAGAGCTTCTCCTCTTCTCTCTTTGGGTCAGCTTTGTCTCAACAGGTGTGTTTCTTTTTGGGTAACTTGTCTTGCATTGCTTTACCTCATGTGTCTTCCCATAAAATAAAAATATTCTCAATGAAACTGAGCCAGGTGCAAAGAGGCATGTTGTACCTTGTGCCTGACCCTGAGGATGCCATGGGACCTCTCTGTCCTTACCCACATGCTCAGGGTTCTCCTTACCCCAAGCCCCTCACGAGAAATCTAGTATTGCCCATTGGATGCAATGCCCCCTCAAGAAGCTAGCCAAAAAATTTCCATTACCTTAAAGTACGGTGATTTCTTCACTGCATGTGGGACAACTTCCTAAACCTTTAAATGTCAGACACACAAGGGTGTAAGGTAAATGAGGACATTCCTCAGAAACATTTTTCTCTAGCAAAGGAGAAGCACGGAAGGCCCTGAGACAAAGAAGCATTTAAATAGTGCAATGGAGAAATCAATACCAAATGAAAACAATGATACCTCATGGTTAAGAGGAAAGAGCAAAATAATACACAAACAAATGCCAGCTGTCCCAAAATGGTAGGAGTACAAATGTGTAAACGTTTTGCTAATAAAAAAATTGATGCTATTTCTTTCTCTTACCTATAGGTTTATGACTCAGAGTATAAGGAAGATTAAACTGTTCTGAATGTGCACTGAACACACTTCAGGCTCATCCTGATGTCCCATCGGGACAGATACAAAAGGCTAAACAAAAGGTTTCATCTACACAATAAGCAAAAAAAAGTTTAGAAAACATATCCCATTCCAAATTTTCATGCTCATTATTTTTGAGAAGGGTTAGAACTTTGATTCAAAAGCTTATGAGAGGATTTATTGTTTTTTATTTTAAAAAGCATATTCTTATAAGGCAAAATATTAAAAAATAGAAGAGAGCAAATAAAGTATTTGTTACTGCCACTGTGAAAATCAAAAGAAAATTAAATTAAATTGAATTAAATTAATAAAAAGCTTTCCTGAGTTTTCAATTCATCTATTCAGAAAAAAAAAGTCCATTATTCTCTTGGCTCTAATTAAAACCACATTCATATTTATGTCAGCATGTTTCCTGTTGGCTTGAACTCAAGATTGCTCTTTGGTTTTAGAAAACGTTAAACAGACAAGGTAAGTGAGATCCTGGCCCTGATGAAGGCAGGGGAAGCTCTAATACTTACTTTGATCAAGTCAGGACTTCAATTTATGGGAATTTTTTTTCTTCTACTCATAATTTTTCTATTAAATGTTCCCATTCTCATCTGTCTTCAAAACTCATTAGTCCTTCATTACCTCGTTTTCACATCTGTAGCCCACACATCTTTGCAACTCTCAAGTAAGACAAAGAGCAAATCACAGACTAAAGGATTAGTGACATTAAAGGTTACTGGAAAGGATAAGGATAGGAATTGGACAATGACAATGGAAAAAATAATTCAGAATATTCCGTAATAACTTAAGAAGCAAATGAAATCCATGAAGTGCCCAGCTATGAAACCAACAAAGAGTTTTGAACTTAATGGAGAGGGAAAGCAGTAACTGCTTCACATGACCTGACTTGTCTACACTACACTGGCTGGTAATTTTTGCAGGAAGCTATTGGATGAAATCTCCTCTCTGCTTGACTTTCCATTTCACCGAGAAATCCTAACCAAAATAGTATTAGTAAAACCATAATTAAAACGTGATATCCTTTTATGACATCCATGTCTCGGGGTTTGACACTGGTCCAATGCCAGGCACCCACGAGAGCTGCTCACTCACCCTCCCCTGCCACAGCTGGGCAGAGGGAAAAGGGAAAAGGATATAATGAACCCTTCATGAGTGAGGTAAGTACCGGGAGAAACACTTCAAGGGCAAAACAGGCTCAGTTTAAGTTCTGAAATGAACTTATTACTAACAAAATCAGAGGAGGACAATGAGAAGTAAAATAAACCCTTAGAACACCTTCCCCCCTTTCCACCCCCCTCCTCCCCCCCAGCGCCTGCCTCCTTCCCACCGACAGTGTAGGGAGACAGGGTTTGGTCAGTCCATCACCATGATTTCTTCTACTGCTCCAGGAGAGGAGTCCTTCCCCTGTGAGGCCGTGGGGTCCCTCCCACAGGACACAGTTCTCCATGAACTTCCCCAGTGTGGGTCCAATCTCACGAGCAGCAGCCACACCACACCTGCTGCAGC
>VZTN01006514.1:0-26171 GCA_013400515.1 Erpornis zantholeuca
GACTATGTTCTGAATATTTATGTAAATGCTTTACCAGACCACATAAACTAATCACTGTTTGATATCCAGATAGCCGAAAAACCTTTTACAACAGTCTAATGGGAAGGACTTCAAATACATTGAACATAAAAGGAAAATAAAGAATAAAACTCAAATTTCATTTTCCAGTGCCTTTTTGCACCTCACCTGAGAAATCTCTGTCCATGCTATTCTGTCCTTGCTGGTGGTGCAATACCTGCACAATAAGATAGAGATTGCAATAATGCTTTAATTCCTTCTATCCATAGGTAGATGACACAAAAAGACAGTTCCTTCTGGGACTAGAAGCTCTCAGTGGTCTCTGAGTTAGACTTTATGCTCTAGAAAAAAAGATTTGAAACTGAATAGAAAAAAACATCAGCGTTAGCCCTGAAGTGTCATTGTGTTTAAATTCCCTATGCATTTTTTATCACACATACATATACTGGGTTTTTACTAAACTGATGCAAGATGTTTCTGTTCCTGTTATCATGGACTACCATCCTACAGTTTTAGATTCCAGTATGAGACCACTGGTTTTGGTCTCTTCCATCAGATGCAGGCATAGTCCCCTGAGCCTATCTGAACCTGCTACATTCAAGGAGATGTGTCTTTTTATTCCAATCAAACCATGCATTCAGTGAGGTCTTCATGGTCCAGTGAAGATCTTGGCATGGGCTAGCTCATGACAAAAAGTTCTTTACAGGCATCTCCAAAGTAAAGAGATAGAAGAAATACCTGGACCACCTGAAAGTGATGTCCATTCACAAACCAGGGATGAGACTGTAAAACTCCACCTCCAAATCCTACAGGGAAGGAGAAACCTAAGGAAGAGCTGAATCCTTGTCTGAAAATTACTCTTGAATTACATCAGAGAGAAATTATCCCTTGTATATTTTTCCAGGTGTACATAATTCTGGGATGTTTCTGATTTTACAGTCACTAAATAACTTCCATTAATGAGTAGAAGTGGGAAATTATTCCATCAGGACTGCTCCACTCCAGGTAGTTCTGTAATCATTGTTTTTGAATGAGGTTCAAGTGTATGGTAAACTGCGTGCAAAAACATGCAAGCATCCAGAATGCCTGAGATCAAGGAAGAGAGAAATTTTGATTTGTCAGTTTTTCTCTCTAGCAAGTGAGACTGCCATTTATATGGGATGTAACACTTTGTATATAGCAAATTACAAAGTATGTAAAAAATGTCCTTGCATGCTTTGAAATGAAACAGTAAGAAGTCTATGAGAAGTTAATTCCATTACAACTTTCACATATCAGCACTTACTGTATAGACAATGAAGGGCAAACAAAACAATCTCAAATAAGCCAGCATTTATGCAACTGAATAACTCAAAACAATCAGAAATCTGTTGCATTTCTTTGCATATTATTTGGGGTTTTTCTTTTTATCTTTCTCTCATGATGGATTTGTCTTTTTACTTGTAGTTGCTGTACAAAACCTCTTACAAATGATATACAATTCTCATCTCACTCTTTCTAAGTACCTTATTGAAAACTAGTCACAGGGCAGATTTCTGAGAATGTAATTAGTAAAAGCCTTCCTTACTTTCTCCATTACTTTCTGCTTCTACTTCTGCTTCCATTTCCTCTCCCCTTCCTCGTGGAAACCATTATGTCCAGAAAAGAGAGCAGAGAAACTTGCCATCAGAAATATACATCACCTTCCATCAGGAAAATTCAAGCGCGACTGAGTGAGCAACAGGCAAGGAAAGCTCTGTGCCTAACAGAGAGACTAAACTGCAAGAGAAAAGAACAGGGAAAGACTTAGGCTAGGGGTTGGGTTTTTTTCCTTCCCTAACAGAGTAAAGACCAGCATTATGGAAACACCATGGTGGTTCATTGCTGGTTTGGTCCAAATTGCTGGGTGTCCAAATGAGCAATCCTGTCAAAAGCTGATCATGAATGTCTGCATCACCAAGGCTGTGGGATACTGCAGACATACATTACAGAGCAAAGCCTAGCTCATGACAAGCCATAACAAGCCATAATTTGGTGAAAATTGACTTTGAGATGTGTCTCTGCTTGGGGCAAAACCTAGCTGATTCGTTAAGTAAAATTTTTTACTTTCATTACTTTTTCTGCCACCCTTTAACCCAGAACAGTTTTCATACAGTCCCCAAAAAATTTTACAGCAAATATAATGTCTCCTTCAGAGAAATTGCATAATAAAGCAATCCAGTACCAAAACCTAGCAGACCTTGAATAATTCCTGTTCTGGACTGTTTTATCTGGCTTCAAGTTGCTCACCACAATCACAGCTCTGATTTTCATATAAACTTCATCAATTTTATCTCTGCAGCTGCCTATCTGTAAAGTCAGTTGTACTCACAAGAGCAGTCTCTTAACAAGAGAAGCAAAGCTAACTACCCAGAGCATCAAAAAGGTGCCTTAACCTCACACTATCCAGACGACTGTACAATCACTGGAGCTAATTTTTCCAGGTATGTTCAGCAGACCAAGCTGAAACCCTGAGATGCTGCCACAATATAAACAACTTGTAGTTATACAAGCTCCTTCCAGCTTTTGGTAGATGACATTTAGCTCCCTCCTGCCTCAAAAATCAAGGAAACACTTAGATCCTGCCCTCGGTTGCCTTTTTCCCCCTCATCTACAGCCTCCCCCTGCCCAGAATCAAGCAGATTTCAAACATGAAACACTAAAAATATCTTGGTTCCGAAGTCTGTCCTATGTCAGCGAAATCTGAATTGCTTAATCCAGTCTCAAACACTGCAAGAACCAGATGGATTTTGCTTTTGTTGAAAAAAGTAACAATGCTGTTTTAAATAAAGGCTTTATTTTTCTCCAGCCGTTGGCAAGATCTGACATGCAGAATAGTCAGCATTCCACAATTTCTGCCCACAAGCAAGTGTGAGATGGCTCCAAGATGCCTTGCTTCTCTCTGCTGTAGGAGTTTTTTAATGAGAAGCCAAACTCCTGATAATTGGAGATGCTGCAACACAAAAAGCCCTGGGAGAGGAACCTTGTGAAAACTAGAAGAGAATTAAATTGGGCTACACAGGAAACACAGAAACCTATGGCAATGAATGTAGTAATAGTTTTCTTTCTGTATACTCTTTGAAACAAATGGTGAAAAACTTAAAACATACTAAGTTTTTCCAGAACCTCATCCCATGGCTGATATCAATAGATGTATTTCAGTCCACTCCAACTCCCTGTGAACAGGTCACATGTCTTCACAAGCATTTCCATGTATTATAATTGTTTTTAAAATTCACCTTATAATAAAGCATGTACTGAAATATCTGCTGAGGCATGTTCCTGCATGTCTTTGTTGACGTTTGATGCTTGAATTTTCTGCTAAAAATAAAAATGTTGCCTACATTTAGTGGTTAGTTGAAAGGGAGGAGAAAGGAGGAAGGAATTGGATAAATACATTCCAACAGTCTTCTACAACAAGAAAGAAAAGTGTAGTAATCCAGACAAAATGTGGTGAAAAAAATAAAAGCACATAAATATGGTCAGTCTAATACATATTTGGTTTCCACCATTCAGATTTTTTTTGGTGCTGAACATTCAAATGCTTTTGTGATAAAAACAGATCATTTCTCTAACTGAGGCACTGATCTTGAAGAAGATTAATTTCTGCCCAATGCCATACTACCTTTGAAGATAAAGATCCTTAGGTAGTCCTTTCCTCCTCTTCCTTTGGAACTTTCTGGATAATTAACCCTTTCCTTTCCCTTCTTCTCAAATTTTCTCCTTTCTGTTATCCTTCTTCCCTCTGGTTTCATTTAAACACTCCTATCCATTATTTGCGATCAGCGACTTGGTCAGAGAGTACATCTGTAGTAGTGTTTCAGTTCACACTAGGAATGCTCTCCTAAAATCACTGACCTGATCATCAGCTTTCCTCACTGTGGTTTGCTCCACCTAATGGTCTGCATGGATTGCATCCCGTTAAACCGAATGGGAAGAGGTACTCCATCCAGTGGGCAGTCAGGGTATGGGATGGAACTAAAGCTTCTCCGGAGCACTACACTGCTGAAACATGCACATGGACCTCAGGTCCTTAGCACCAATTATTTTGCTCTATGAAATCGCTCCCACAGCATTGCAGCAAGTGCTAACATGATATAGAAAGAAAAAATGCATGCATTTGAGTAACCACACACACACCGAGGCTGTGCCCTCTGAGTGCTTATGCCGGCTTTCGTCTCTGTGCTGTGGCTGTCACACACACCTCTGACAGTCTCCCTTTGCACCCCTCGACCACTGGGCTCCCCAGCACACCACTGATGGTCTCTTGATGCTCTGCTCTTGCCAGCATCCTTTTGTTCCCCTTTCTTTCCTTTCAAGAAGGCTTGACTCAGTTTCCTTTATCTCCATGGATGGATTTTTTTCCTCCCCACTTGGGAAGAATTTCCCAAAAGCCTTACCACTCCAAGACCTCCTCCTTTTACCCAAATCCTTTGTTTGTGCCAGATTAAATGCTAACCTTTCTGCACAGTCATAAGCATGCCGTTCATTTTTGCTACATCATTGAGCTGTTCTTCTCAGTTTCGTCCATAAAAAAGTCAGTGAATTCTTTGCAAACAGAGAGCATTTGAAATCCCACTGGCTGCTCCTTGATTGGTTCAGTCACAGGCTCCACCAACTGCAGCAAAGCTGTTTCCAGCAGCTGCCTGCAGATAGACAGGAGGTCTCTGTGCAGTCAGCTGGGCAGAGGATGGCTTTGTGACCTCTGTTACCCAAGTTATCTAAAAGCCTTCTTTTCACAGCCCAAAGAATTGATCTTTGATTGCACAGCAGAATAACACTGGCTTGTTTTGAAGGAAAGTAGTAGCCCTGTTTGGGTTTAAAAGCAAAAATATTTTCATCCTCTACACAATCAGGCTCTTTGGTGTTGAGACAAATGGTCTCAAGTGAAAAATTCTTAATTCTTTCCTATTTAAACTGTTTTAAGGCCATGGTGAAGTTTCTCCCTTTATAGTAAAAGACTCTCTTTCCCTCACTGAGCTGTAAAAGTAAAAGGCAGCATTTGAATAACAGGGACCGATGGGAGGAGACCAGAGTTCCTGTCCTGCTCCTCTTCCTTGGGTAAGCCACATTCGGTCTGGGACTCAGAGCACCAAAATGTCGCCTCTTGGTTTCTCTCTTCAGTCTCCTCCAAAATAACTTATCTCTCTTCCTCTCTACCAGACTCCAGCACTTTTTTCCCCTTACTTTTTTTTTTTTTTTTTTTAAGCTCATTTAATAGTCTTTCATTGTGTCTGAAAGTCAGAGCAGGCATGGGAAGCTCAGCAAACAGCTGAGACCACCAGGACCATCTGCCCACCCTCCTCCTACAGAGGGCAACCCCAGCTTTTTTTTTTTCAAACCCAAAGGGCAGAAACTCTGCTTCAAAACTGTTACTCTCAGGTTTCCCTGTGATTGGAGCCTGTGGCTTCAGCATCGCACAGACAGCTCTTAGCTGTCCAAGTCCTGCCTCAAAACTACTGCAGTTTCCAAACATTAGCTTTTGTCAAAGGGTTGCGCTTGATCCAAAACACATACCTTTTGGCATTTATCCCAATGAATTGTTTTTGTAGTATGTGAGATTACGAAGTATCAGAAATTCACAAAACAAGGACAGTTACTGGTATTCATTTTGTGAATTTGCACTCCCAGATAAAATTACCAGCAGAGAAATCCACAAAAAAGCCACATAAAAAAACCCCTGGAACATTAAATGCAGCCTCCACCAATATAACTCTCCACTCAAATATTGCATAATTTATGTGTACACTCTCTCTATTAAGAAAACTTCATAATTAAAAAAATAAGTATACTCTGACACTAATGTGTGATGCCATAGACTTGGATACCTTTTTTTGGTACTAAGCACATTTACAAGCTGACAGTTCTCTGGAACTAATTAAAAACATCACATTGTCACCACATCCATGAGAACAGCCAAACAGACAGACATTTATTTTCACACGAGACAGAGTGGTAGGTTTGCTCATAAATGGACAAATAAATATATTGATATATGAGAAGATGGGAATGAAAATTAAGTGACTAGTTTGAAAAGAGACATGCTAAAAGTTAATGGAGTCTATTAGCTAAGAATGATTTTTAAAATTTTTTTTTTTTAAATGCATTATCAGAAACATGACTGGAACACTTTATTTTATTTTTCTCCCATCTTCACAGTTTACACTTTATTTGTATATGTTTTATATTTATGTGAAAATCTGACCTGAAATACAGATAGATGTAAAATATAGTTCAGCCCAATGCTCAGTCATGCTCCAACTATCTTAAAAAATGTTCAGAAATATAGGTTTCTTGTGGAAAACTTGAGAGAAGGTGAAAGGGTGTAAAGTACAATCCATAATTTATACAGCTACCATGGCAACTATTAGCTACCATTGGCAACTACTAAAGAGTAACTTTATTTGATGGAGTCACAGGAATCCATGAGTGCGCTGCAATCAAGACTTGCTGGCATCATGCAACTCCCTGAACCATAACCAAAACATTGTTTTGTGAAGTGCTGTGCCATTAACTCATGCTCCTCTGCCCTACAATGAACCTTGTTAGTTACTATGTTTCCTCATCCTCCAGGTCCTGGCACTGAAATCGTGGCTTCCTGCACATTCTGGAGCTCACAACCCTTTTGCCCTTGGCCAAAAAAGACCAAGGGTCCTGTAGGACATGTGGCCCAACAGCAGCCAAGGTCCTACAGGAGACCTGCGACAGACCACAGCAGATGAGTGAAAAACAAGTTACTCTGCTCCCCTGGTATGTAAACTCTTGGTGTGTACAGTGAAAACTTGCTCATGCTCAGTATGAACTAGCCAGGGGCATGGAGGAAAAGTCAAGCAATTACATCTAGGAATAAGTCCAACCATGCTGAAGTGAACGATGGCAGGAGAGCTTCGAGTGCAATGCCACTCACACTCGCTTTACTGTTGGTAAAGTCACATATACCCAATATTGTCAAAGAGCTATGTGTAGCCAATTTTGCCTAAATGACTATACCAGAAATACCACATTTGTGTGTGGATGTAGCAAAACTAGGACCAATGGCAAAAAGTAATTAGGTGTGGAGTTTACAGAGAAGCTTGGTGGAGTCAGATGCAATGATGGCAAAAATGCCAACTTAATATAAGAAAAAAAAGAGGAGTAAAGTATGAAATCAGGTAGAGAAAAAAGGAAGGTGGATTCCCTAGCAACAGCAGCACAAATGTCTGCAGACAGCAGTGATGCTGACCTGCATGGCCCAGCCCACTGGGATGCCAAAGGGACCCTCCTTGGACAACCCATCATCTGGATGGTGTCAATCAGATTTGGTGTGGGAGGAAATCACTTTGCACATCCACACTAACAAAAATGTAAATTGATGGCAATTGCATGTTTGTATGTTTCACTGGACTTCAAGCCTATAATTAACAGTGTCACAGTCAAGCCTAACACCCGGCATTGTTATTTAATTACAAGCTGGCACAGTCGATTGTCTAGATCACTGAGAACTTTGCTGTCCTACACATTTCCTTCTAGTGTGATCATTATTCAAAAACGTGTTAATCATGTTTGCATCAGCTACCACTCAAGTCTCCAGCCTGAAGCAAAAGTGTCTGACTTTGGCAGTTAGGATGCTAAAAGCAGACTGAACCCAAAATCTTCTTTGGCCTGCCAAAACCCAGTTCTCTGCCAAAAAACTGGTATGAAGTTAATTAGTCATTACTTATTATCCAGGTCCCTTGTGCTCTTTGTGTTTTGTCTGTGGAGCTGCCTTTGGCCACTAAAAAAACCCCAAATGCCAGGTCTTTCCTCCAGATTCCAGTTTATCAGAAACTATTTTCAAATACTGCTGTTACAGAGGCAGAGCAGAGAATGCCAGGAAGCAATGCAGGACTAATCTCCAGAAGAGGCAACCTGAGACAGAAATCTCAGCAAGGACAAACTGCTTTGCATTTCTGTGGATGAATGCTGAAGGCCAAAACTGCCATTTTGTCAGTCAGTTACACTACTAAACACTTTGGCAAAAAATACTGAATTAGTCTACGTAGAGGCTGCAGTACTAAATTTCAGTATTCCCTGGCCTCTAATTTCTTACATTCCTGCTTCTATTGAAAACAAGAAGTCTGGCCATTAGTCATATTTAATTGAAGCTGGAAGACATTCTCTTGCACTAAAATGAGACCATTTTATAAATGGAAGAGAAACTGGCACTGAACACAAAGTTTCATCCATTAGCTTTTGGCTGTTGTACATTTTCAAACATTTTGGCTTTTTGTTAGATACAGGTTAGGGAAGAAGCTTCAGATGTTTGCCTTTGAGAATCATACCCTTACCTTGAAATTCAGCCTAAAATATTTTAATTGTTTTTACTTATTCACCCTTGCTTTTATGTGTACATTTCCATATCTTAAGTGTTTGTTTCCTTTCTACAGAGAGATGTTTCTACAAAAATCCTGATTAGCCCCCATCTTTCAATTAGAGGACATGCTGCCATTTATTTTAACAAGTGCGTTAGACCCTATAGATAAAGTATTCCTGACACCTATACTTTCCTTTTTTGGATTCATGTACTAGCACACCCCCAGTTTCACTGGTGAACCCAGGGCCACCTCAAAGCTTTTGGTCAGAAGTTCTGCTCCTATCTACGAGCAACGTTGATAGGAGTTGGCCTGGTCCAAATAGGGAGTTGGACCCTCACTCTCCAGAGGTCACTGCTCTCCTCAATTTTCTCTGACATAAGGAAAAATGGCTGCAGCTTGCCTCCCAGACCACAGCACCATAGGACATTTTGGGCTGGTAAGGACATCAGAGGACATCATCCATTCCTGTTCCTGCTCAGACCAGGCTCAGCCCTGTGGTCAGACCAGGGCTCAGGATGTTATCCTATGGAGCCTGGAAACCCTCCAGGTAGAGAAACAGCACTAGCTCTCTGAGCGTATCCCCATTGCCCAGCTTTCCTTATCTCCAGCAATAAGCTTTCCTTATCTCCAGCCCCTCTGGTTCTGCCCAGCTCACCAGGACACCATAGGCTTCTTCCCGAAGCTGCCCATGGTCTCACAGGTATGGTTTCCAGAGCTCTGCCTGCCCACTTTTCTCCAGCCCCAAGGACATGGGGAATGCATCCTTTCATCCCACCCATCCTGGTCCCTCTGGACAGCCCTGCCCTTGTGCATATTGAAGTGATCCTTTATTTGCCACCACCTGCAAACCGGAAGGACTTGGTCACCTCCTCAGGTCACAGATAGAGACAGTGCACAAGACAAATCCCAGGGAAGACCCTTTGGGATCCCACAGGGCACCACCCTCCAACCAGCTATGACCCAGTGGCTATCACACTGAGCCCAACAACCAGGTAAGTACTGCTCTTGTGAGGCACCCACACTCACCCTAACACCAGCTGGCCTACAGGGACATTGTGGGAGGGTGCTGCAAGCCTTGCTGAAGTCAGCCTGTTACATCCCATTCTTCACGTTCTCAAATCCAATAATTTTATCATAAAATATAATGAGGTGGATGAAGCATTATTCACTTTGTCAGTCTGTGCTGGTAACTCCCACTCAGCTTCTCCTCCCTCATGTGTAAGACACAAGGCTTAAGAGGACACATGGCATGATTTTTTGAATACCTGAGTAAAACTGGTCAAGACGCATTTCCTCAGACTGTCTCTTGGCTCTTTTCTAGTTGTCAAAGACCTCCTCCATCTATGTGACAATAAAGATAGAATATCTACAAGAAAGGAACAATTACCACTTGCCATTCTGGGTTAAGTAGAAATTTCTCCTTCCTCTGATCTTTTGCTTTTAAAAGCTGCCCAATGCTAACCAAGCATTAAAAATTCTTGCATGGTGGTTCCATTATTTTTTTTAGAACTGAAATCAGACTTACTTGATGCCATTGTCAGGAACGTATCCTTTATTTCATACATCTGAACTTTAATTGAAAGTCTTGTGTTTGAAACTTTTGGACATGCATATGAACTTCATAGCTTTGAGTAGTGAGATAATTACTACCTATAACTGAAATATTATGTGAACAACCTTGTAAATAAGGACATGCTGCCCTGGAATTTCCTTAGTGTTTTGCCCAAGTAGGAAGTGTAATAGGAGTCTATGTCAGGATACAGGTAAGACAACCATGTTCAACTCTTGTGCAAGAGCCTACTTGTGTCCAGTTTGTGCCTCCTCACCGCTGAAGAGGACAAAGTATATGCTTTGTAGGGTCCAATTAGACAACAGAGGTGGGCAACATGCCTGTTTGTCCTAAATGCTCTGGCCCACATGCCTCTGTGCTCACTGGTCTGAAAATAGGAAGAGAGAGAGCTATCTTTTGCCAGTACAGAATCGAGTGTAGAAGTCCAGGCACTCTGTACTGATGTATCATACTGCTGGCTTAAGAGATAAGAACATCACCAAAATGCCTATTTTGGTAGAATAAAACTGACATTACAACATACTGGTATATAGACAGGGAATATCCTCTGTGGTCCTAGCAAGTCAGACATTCCAGTGCATATCTTTCTGTGCTACCTTTGTAGGTAGGCAAACACCAGGAATAATGTGCTACTAAAAATGCTTGAAAACACTACTTCCCTTTTGAATCCAGCTGAATAAGTAAATTTGACATTTTCTTTTAAATGTAAGGAAATAAAATCCTGAAGAAAGGTATTCACTGACTGCTAGATAAAACATTTCTAAATTCCCACCTATAGGATTAAAGATTTTAAAGTTCATATTTGAGTACATCAGAGGCAAGTAAATCCCACCAGTCTCAGCTTGAAATGAGTAAGTTCTTAACAGAAATGAAGGAACTAAGTAACATGCGACTTTCATCAGTGACAGCAACATCCAAGCACAACTTTTCATTTAACAAGAAGGAAGAAAGGTTTCTTCTTTAATTCAAAGCATAAAAGATGACGCTGCCAGATACAGAACAGAAATTCTGCAAAAATCAGCACCAATAAAATCCAAAAATTGTGCATGAATTTTATTAGAATACTTTGTTTCCTGAGCTAGATTTACAACACAACATGCAGATGCATTTAACAATGTACTTCACTATACATTCTGCACTTGTGACAGCTGTGCAACAAAAGTAGCAACTGAATTTCCAGTTTTTAGTAACTTCAAAAAGTAACAGAATCTTCAGTAAACAAACAGCTTGACTGTTAGTAGTGTCAGTGTTGAGTTTCCAATGAAAGGATTAATTTCAGCAGCAGATTTAAAGCTCCTATACTTTGACACAACTTCTATGTTAGAAGTTTCGGCAGTGTTTATTACATTGCTTTTACTATCTTAGACATGAGAGTAACAACTTGAGCACATTCAGGCTCTAATGCCTCGACTGAAAACACAGAAGGGAACAGTAGTGATAGAGTGACAAACAGAATCTCAGCACAAGTAACTTAGGTCAGTGTAATTCTAACAAGCTCTTTTGGTGAATCACCAAGCTTACTGCAAGAGTTCTACATCCATGTACAGCAAAAAGATGGCTTCACAAAATGTCAATTCTTTTGCAGCCAGGTAACACTGATGATGCTAATTCACAACAATGGTGTGCAAATGGGGCTCTGTTTCTTTTAGAAGCTTTACACATTTGATTGAGAATCTTTGTCTTTCAGGAAATGTAAGGGAATTTTGGGCATCTAAATAAAGGACAGCATTTCTTTTGATGCCTTAGGTTTTTACTTTATATTTTTCAAATCCTGTACTGCTAGTGTAACTCTGAGTTTCCTGTAGCTTGTTAAGTGCTGGTCTTATGCTAAGATAGACATAACAAGACCTCTCTAGCTTGCTCTCCAAGGACACCCAGACCAAGAACTGTAAACCATCATCCTGGGGAGAGGGGGAAAGCTTGGGGAAATTCCATCATTGGCTGGGTTGGTGAATTGATGCTGATATAAAAGTGTGAAGAACTTGTGACCTGTCATCCATTTTGTGATCCACTGATGCAGGACCTTCTGGAGCCCAAAAGTGTACATCTGAAGGCCTTTCAAATAAATATCTCATTTATTCCTTTACTCCTGTCTAGTTTCTGTTTCTAGGCTGAAACATTTAAGGCATCACTTTTAAAAAATCTGAGTATTAGACATTTCAGGAAAAGTTGTGAATTTAAATTTGGTCTAACTTTTCTGCCTCACTGCATGAAAGTAACACTAAAAAGCTATCATGGAAAGAGAAACGTATTTACAAAGGAGAGTTATAAACAAGAAAAGCAATAAAGCAGCCATGGCTTCTCCAATTAGTGCAGCTCTTACATTTTTCCAAAGAATATTGAGTTACAACTTTATGCTGAAACACGACACAAATAAATTCCTATGCTTTTTCAAAAGGAGAAGAGATACAACAACATGCAGTACAGATGTACCTCTGGTTTCTGGATTAAAAAAAAGTCTGGATCCACTTAACACCACACTGCTCCACATGCTAGAGAAAGAAAGGTTGAGGCATACCAACAGAAAATGTGGTTTGATTTTCAAGCTGAATTGGAGGTATGCTAAGCTGAACTAAGAAGATAGGTAAGCTTAATGACTAGAGTTAACTTACTAAAATGCTAATCACATTAGTTCATCGCTGTGCATATCTCTGAATTAAGGATTACTAAATATATTAATGGTGATGTAAATGAAAAAAAAATCTTTTAGTTTGGCTATCACCCTGATGTTCTTTGGAAGAGTCTAATACTTTAATCTGAATATTTTGTCAAGCATTGGAACAATCTGCCCAGGAAGTGGTGGAATCACTGTCCCTGGAAGAGTTCAAAAAACATATAGATGTGGCATTTAGGAACATGGTTTATTGGCTGATCTGGCAATTCTGGGTTAATGGTTGGACTCCATGATCTTGAAGGTCTTTTTCCTTCCAAATGATTCCAGGAACCTCACTGAAACTGACAGTGGAGCTACCAGTAGCACAGTTGACACACAGAAAGACTGATAACTGTTCTGGAATGACACAACTCTTCTGTTTCGTGTTTTGAAAGATCTCAGCTGATCACTGAACACCCCACTGCAGGACAGCCCAGAAATACATGATAAAGTATCCTGGTTGGCACTTACATGCGCAAAGTTGCTTGAGTAATGACCTAGTTGCCATGGCAATGTGCTGCTAATAATCTGCACTTAGGAACAGCACTTCATAATATATTAAAAATTCCAAATATGTTCAAATGGTCTAAAGGGAGGAGCCACTGGTGTTAAAAGAGGCAGATGAGGAAAGTTGTATTTCAGATTTGCACCACATACATAAGAACAACAGCTTTAAAAACTCTGAAACTCTTGGAAGGTGCCTTTTCTGCAACCTCCATGGTTAGAGAGGACATACGTACTGTTTTCTGTGGGAACACCGAAAATATTGACACAGCAGAACAGGGAAAATCTGACACACACCTAAAAGAAGTCTCTGGGAAATAAAAATTAAAATGCTTCCTTGTATCATACACCAAAACATGTCCACATTTATCTACTAAGCCAATATGGCCAAGGAACCTCTGGAAACATTTACTTTTACAATTTAAAAAAACACACAGAAGAGACAAATTAATTAAAATCATGCTTATCTAGCTAAGGTGAAATTTCCTCTAACAAGACCCTGACTGCCTGGGACACACCTCAGCATAACTGTGCTCCTGATTCTTCACCCTCAGTCGTTGGTGCTTGTCACCAGCGTGGGGGTCACGCTGACAGATTTCTGTGCAGGGACAGATTTCAGGACTGCAGAATCAGATGCAGGGAAGACTTTAAAATGTCATGAGCATGTCACGTTCTTGTACACTAGTGTAGAACGGCCTCCCAAAAATAAAGGAGTGTAGACCTGGTTTAATCTTCTCAGCCAAAGCCATTATTATGTTAAGATCGCCCTCTGCTGTCAAGTCAAGATCTATCTTTAAGCTACGAAGAGACTTAAAAGGTTTTTTTCCTTTTTGCCTGCAAGAAAACAAAATAATGTGTTTTTAAAAAGAAGAAAAAACATTTCTTTAAATCTGCTTTCTATTTTCTGTTCACTTACGTGTCATCTTCTATGTACTTTATTAAAGTTAAGGCTTTTCTGTGAAGGACTAGCAGAAATTGTGCAAGGAAAGTACTTCTTAGAGACAAGCCAGGCTTCAGGTGAAAGATCTGTTAAAAATTAAGAATATTAGGTAGACATGGAAATTCAAGAACCATTTCAAGAATCTGGAAAATAAAGAAACATTGCATACACATGTAACATATCCTTAATTATAGCAAAGCAGGCAAATAACAGCAGATTTGTATATATAATCAGCATGCTTTCTACATTTTCTATCTGCTCACATACAACAAATGAAGCTGTATTACAATTCTGTCTGAGTAATATGAAATTATTCCGGTTCAGACAGTTTTTTCAATACTGTAATTGTAGACACTGTTACACAGTAATAGAAAATATCCCTTGTTTTTCACACCTAAGCAGGAGTTTCAGTTTTATATCAATATTTTTCTTTCTACTTATTTAGAGAAGAATCATAGCAGCATTATGAAAAAAACCTACCAAACCAGTAAATTACCTGTGTTAAATTATCCATTACTAGGCGTCAAAGTACTGAACTGTATTTCTTTTTTTTTTCTGAAAAAGAGACAATTACCTGATCCAGGAAGGCTTTTACTAATGTATCTCTGTGCAGGATATCTTGAAAGACATTTCTATAGAGAAGAAAACAAATGTGAGTTAATGCCAGTACAGGATATTAACTCTCTAGGAGTTGAGCACAGCAGTAGCATTACTGTTGACAGTCTGGCTGAAATTAAAAGTGAATTTAAAATTGTAGTGAATTTTAATGCTGATATTTTTGGAGGTAACACAGAATTTTAAAGCACACAAATGAAATTAACTAAATCCAGAAATGCCATTGGGCCCTGTCAAATACATTTATGTCTATTATACCCCTAATTAAAAAAGGCAATAAAATTAACATAACATGGTCAGAATTATCAGTGAAAATTAATTTCAGTAATATCTGACGTAACCAAACTACTGAAGGACCTGGGAAACTCTGCCAAAACAAATGTAACTACCAGAGCTGAAGAAGGTTTTTTTTGCTTTTAAGAAGCTCCATGTACTTTACTAGCAAGTAGGCTCTGTAGTCTACACTCTTATCCCAAATCAAGCAGCTTTGTGAGATGTAAGAAGACTACGTACAGATCAGGTGTGAAACTCTCATCTGTGTGGATAATATGATCCTGAGACATTTCTTCATCTGAATTAGCTCTCCAAAATGCAGTCAGCTCAGATCTCATGTATCGTCGTTGGTTATAGATGTGTTCATGACAGGGGGGCATCTGCTTTACTGTATTGACATCCACATCTATATGTGTAGTTGGGTATGGGGCATACATTACTTGACGGAAAGGCAACACAAAGCTTCCTGTTGCATCCTGTTTTAGTGAAAAAATAATACTATTTAAGTTAAAAATGCAAAGCTGTATTGGGACAAAACAATATTAAAGCATCATACCTCAATTTTATAACCCATTTGTTTAGATGTATCTTGATTGGGACAACTGGTGGTCATAGTACAATAATAAGTCTTAAATACTGTATGATTGCCTTAATAAAACAGTGAAAACAGGTACTGAGGTGACCTGTGTATTACAGTATTGCATCACTTGGTTTGTGAGCCCATTAGCATTACAGTATTATAGTTATCTGGTAAGTTCAGACTGCGTACTAGAGCAAGAAGCATTATTTTTCTATTAATCTTCACCTATTGCTACAGACTGTTTAAAACACCTGGAAACTCCAGGCCTGATGTGACTGTTCTTCCTTGGTTTTGTTAAAACACTTTAAACTTAAGTTAAAACTTTAACGCCTTTTAGAATTCTAGCTCCAAGCAGACAAGAGAGTATTATTATTGTGCCTCAAAGTACATGAACAATCCTGAACAATCCTCAAGAAACAGATGTATCATAGAAAAGACTGGCTTGGAATTCTAAGGTAAAGATAATTACAAGGAAAGCTACAGTGCCAGAAAAGATGACATCGAGGGAAGGCGACACATTTTTTTGAATGTGAACGTGTGCATACCATATGTGCAAACATACACTGAAGAATGTTCTTAAACAGAACTTCCCTACGCATACTCACTTTGAGTAAGCCTTGAACAAAAAGTCCTGACTCATATCTGAAAGAGGATTCACTTCTACAGAGTCTGGAACACTTCCGCTCAGATGGTGTAAGAAACAAGCACAATGTTCTCACAATCTGCATTAAAAAGAACGGTTTTGAAAAACATGAAAATGTAAGGAAGTAGGTCTCACTAGACTGTATTAGGCATCTAAAATGATGAACAAAAGAGATCACCACACTTATTAGAAAAGACTTTATAAAAGGCCATGGAACAGTGACATACTTACTTTTACTTATTTATTAATTACTGATGCTATAAGCCACACTATTCCAACTTCTTGTCAAATGATGAAAAAATCCAACATTTTTTTGCAACCAAGTTTGTTTTTTATCCAATTATGTAGAAAAAATCACTTTTGTCTTCTACATCTTTCTTTTCATAAACATGAGTTACTCTGATTACTTTCCTAGCCTTTTAAGCCTCTTTTATTCATTCCATACTGAAATAGCAGTTATTGTCTCAAATCAGTCAATTTTGTAAATAAGCATCCATGCTTATTTCCTCAGTAATTTCCTTAAACTATCTATTATAATGAACACATGTACTTCATCATCCATCTTCAAACTTCTGGGCTGAAACAGCTACCAGTAATCACTCCAAACACAACATGTGTATTCCATTCTACTCATCTTTCAGTCTTAACCTGTGGTGTCCTATCTGTGTCTGTAAGATATGCTATTAAGAAAGTTACTACGGAACAGTTGTACCGTGACACAAGGAGCATGCTGCTGATAAGAACACACATAGAATTAACTTATTAAATTTACCCTGGATGGATCTTGAGGGTCACATTCTTTTACACTGGTTTTTCCCATACTGTCTAGCTTATTGATATTTTATATATTCATAGGCATTTAGACATTAAATGCTTTTTATTAACTATTTAATAATCCATAAGGTTTTTGTAACTACTTAAGCTTCTAACATTTCCTCTTGTATTATATATAGAATGTATGTACATATGTAACACTTCTCTTAAACATATAACATTTCCAATAACTTAATTGTGTGTAAATCTTACACCTCTGAAACAATACATATTAACTAGGGTTAGCTGATATCAGCTAAGATCTGAGAATTTTCTTTTCTCTGGTTTACCTGTTGCTTATGCACATCAGCATTTACTGTAGATTTGATCAGAGGTCCTTTACCACTGCTGGTAATATACATGAAACTATGCAATCCCTCTGCAATTTTTATAAAGCATAACAAACTGTTTATTCAAAAACATAGGTTTACTAAAGGTGCCTTTAATTTTTTTAAAAAATCCTGTTGTATTTCATTAAGGCAAGAAGCCCTATATACTATAGAATACATAATATATAGTATGCATAGTCTACAAGTAATATATAATATATTCAGCTGGCCCACTGTTCATAATTTTTATTTTACATTGAGAAACAGACATAAATTCCATGAAACACAAGCAGCTCATGTCACAGAAGTATGTTTACTGCCCAGTGCAGGAGAAATTATGGACACACTAATTACTTAAGCGCATACAGGCAACACCCAATGACATGGGTATTGTCTGTGTACTCACTGCTACCAGTGTTCCCTAAGGCTCAGCTCTGGGCTTGGTCCTGTATAACATCTATACTGATGATCTGGATGTGGAGATTGAGTGCACCCTCAGTCATTTTGCAGATGACACCAAGCTGGGCAGGAGAGTTGATTTGCTCAAGGGTAGGAAGGCTCTGCAGAGAGCTGGACAGACTTGATCAATGAGCCAAGGACAAACTGCCAGAGCTGCAAATAGGCCAAATGCTGGATTCTGCCCTTGGGTGACAACAACCCCATGCAGCACTACAAGCTGAGGGCAGAGTGGCTTCAGAGCTGTTCAGGAGNATTAGAAAACATGTCTTACGAGGAATGGCTGTTCAGTCTCCAGAAGAGGAGGCTCAGAGGTGACCTCATCACCCTCTACAACACCCTGAAAGGAACATGTAGTGAGGTGAGGGTTGGTCTCTCCTGCCATGCCTGCAGTGAGAGGACAAGAGGAAATGGCCTTAAAATGAAACAGAGGGGATTCAGACTACTTATTATAAAACAGCTTTTAGCGGTTGGAATAGGTAGCCCAAGGAAGTGGTGTTTAAGAGACATCTGGATCCGGCACTGGATGATGTGGTTGAGTGGTTTAGGGGTTACAGTGGCAGTGCTGGGTGGATGGTTGGACTGGGTGACCTTAAAGGTTTCTTCCAACTTTGATGATTCTGTGACTGACATAGCTGAAATGGGCAAGGCCAGTTAGTCTCTTTGATCTGTGTATTTTAGCTAACAAGCCTAATTTTAAAAATTCAGACTCATTTACTACTCATTTATATACTGTATCAGTTAAATACACTGGTTTTCTCATAGTTGTCAAAATACAATTGAAAGGCAACTTTCAGGCAGAATTATCTTCTGCTAGACCAGTCAGGTGAAGATAGCCAGACAACAGCATTCCTTTCTTCTTCAGCCTCAAGTATGTTTATAGATTAACTTTGTTCCAAGTAACACACTAACACTCCTAAAAATCAGCATTTAAGTTCAGTTTATTAGAAAGTATGTTACCTTATTAACTTTTTCTGCACTGCTTCCTACGACTACAGAACAACCACAGGTCTGCAGATGTGAACTAATCGCACTGCAAGTAAAAACAGACATAGGTTAATACATTTAACCAGATTTTTCAAATGACACAATTATCACCTTCACAAGCAGGAAAAAGTACTCCAAGTATGAATACGGCCTATATGCCCATAACCACAGGACTTTAAACAGCAGTGTAGGTTACTGCTGAAATCCAAAAGTTCCATAGTTTCTTCAGAGTTGAAAGCACACGTGATGATGTATAAATAGATGTCACCAAGCACTACGTATATGAATGCAGTTATGCAAGAGATACTATGAAAGGTAACAGAACATCAATTAAAACCTATGAAATACACTTTCCGACAGGAAGAGAACAAGTTGCTCTCAAGTTCTGCTATTTCCACTTAAAAATGGTAAACGGTAAACAGAGGGAAGAAAAAATACACAACTCAACAATAAGCATGCCATATGCCACACCAACTATGACTCTTACTTAAAGATTATGCACAACCCAGGTTTTTGGCTATTTAAAAAAAATACAAGACTTTGACTTTTAGCCTTATAAAATTAAATGTGAGTATCAAAGAAAAATTTGTATTTGATAGGAATTCTATTATCAAACAAAAGATCCTGTGACAACACAGTCTACAGAGATGCAGCTATTGCCCCAGAACCATTCTTCTAAAATGACAGAAACTTTTATAACATTTTAATGACAAAAATCTCAAAAAGCCAAATACCTGTCATTGTTTCCCCTTCTATAAAAAAGTCTATTCCAATCCATATTCACATGCACATGCAGATAGATACATTTAGAAGCATACACAAACTTAATCATTTTACTACAGCATAAATCAAAACTGAATTTCCTACTTGAGGAGAAAGCCTTCATGGCAACTATCCCCAATGTCATCATCATTTAGCACTGTGTCACTTATCTGAAATGGAAGTAAATATAAACAAAAGTTAGACAAGGATCTGATCATCCTGAAATTAATTGTTTTTCACTTTGATAGGTGGAAATTGTTTTGGAACTACTTAAGCTACGTTATAAGACTTCCCCAAAAAGCACAATCTTAAGACCTGACTTCAGACAAAGCATTCTGAAAATGAGAAAGTCTCTTGATTATTAAGTCTTCACCAGTCACAAGTCAGGCTCCTCCTAGTAGTTTTTTCTTTTCTGTAAAAAATGTCCAGAATATTTTAAATTAATGAATGTCAGATCACTTCTACTTCCACAATATCACTGTAACGTGCTGAAACAGATATCAACATCAAATCCATTAATCTGCCCATTCATTTTGGTTTGCTTCAAACTGCTTTTCCACTCGTAAAATGACACCATCCTCTGCAATCAGTTTTGCTAAATGATGACCATAAAAAATACTGCCATTCCTTACAGCACTTAGGAGAACTTGATGTGAAGCAACAGAAGTATACAAGAATTTAGGAAAACGGGAATTTTCTCTGGCAAAGTCAGTGCCAAACTAAAGGGCCAAAACTATGTCTTATCCAGAGGGTGAAAGGCACTTTTAAAAAAACTCAGAATACAAACAAAACAGGAACTTACATCTATTTCTTCCGGAACACTGTGTGATTTCATAGATGAAAGAAGTTCCATTACAGGAATGACTTCTCCTGTGAGCATTGGAATGATGCTCTGACCCTGCACAATAAATAAAATGCTTGAAGTAAAAGCACATGAGGTAGTATTAGAAATTACTACTAACATGAACTTGCAGTCTACATGCAAAACATCCTTAACTTCCTATTGCTTGGAAGGGTAGTGTAAACAGAAATTGATGCATAGACTTTTTGGGCTTTGCTCATCAATAATTATGAACTGGAAATGTGTATTTGGCTTCTCAACATCATGCCTAAAATGTACTTCCAGGTCTTATGCTAATTTTCAACATCAGTTTTGATTGGCCTAAACAAGAAGTATTTGAAGTGACATAATTTGATCATACTATGTTATGTGCAATCACTGTTAAGCATTTTATGGTCAAGTCTAATGTTTTAACAATGACTGGAAACCAAAACCAGGCATATTAATATTACTATGCTTATTAACATACAAAAATTCTTTCCTGACTTATCTATCACAAGAAAATGAAGCCACAATTTCACATTTAGAGTTTCAGAAACCAAATTCTTTTCATACTCTTATCCATTAAGTCTCCAAGCACATTCCAGCATGACTGACTCTGTATATCTCTGTAATTCAAAAAGGTGACCTAAGCTAATGAAAAAACAACCTTCACAGGAGGCTGGGATGACTCTATGGAAGCTGGTATCTTTACAGAGCTTCAAGTTAATGAGTTTCCTTTTCTGAAAGGTAATATATTCCACAAATTTCTACTTTAGCCCATAGCGACTAAATAGATTTTCCTTTAATTTGATCACAGCTTCCATAATCCTATCTTCAGAAACTTTGCCTACTGTGCAGGTCATAATATTAGCCAGTCCAATGCATCTTCCTGGACCCTAAAAATAAGAAGCAGCACCAACTTCTACAGTCACCTGATGCAGTCAAATGGTTCTGCAGTGGTGTGCCATATGCATCCACCAGAAGGCCCTTACCTGATCCTCCATTCTTTCTGTGCCTTCCAAGACAATCTTCTGGAAATGTTCTTGCCTCTCCTGAGCAAGAGAAACAGTTAAATGTAAATGCTCTGGCACATTTGTTCATGTATGTATGCACACAACAGCCACACAGTATAGTTTCTTCCCTGTGGAGTCACACTTAGATTCAAATTTTGATGTTAAAGTCCTTTTTCTTTTACAGAATTGCTTTTAGGAGGGAGTGACATCATGCAACACAAATCAATGCTCCCTGCTCTGCCTTCCACCAAACATCTCCCACATTTGGGCAGGAACAGCGGGAAAGGGAGGGTTTGATGAAAATGTCAAAACATTTTCTTCATTAGAGATCAAGAAAATGACATATGATCAGATTGTGGTGAAGAATTCTACTTTATGTATGGTTTTTTATTTTCAAATGGATACACTATAGATTGAGTATTCCTGATGCAGCAACAGAAAAATAAGATCTTCAAATGAGAAAAATTATTTGACTTATTCAAATGCATACATGCACACATTCACATTCAAATGAGAAGGGTAGGAAAAGAAAGACTTTTTTTCCTACCTCTTGAGGCACTTACAAGTCTTCAAAACATTGTGTTATAACCAAATAGAGGAGACATGAAACCTCAAAGTACACAAAACACAATGTACAAGAGACTGAACAAAGCTCTGAAAACAGACTCATCAGCAGCTGAGTAGCAAACTGCATTTAAAATGAACTTGCAATGGAATAAAGTTATTATTCACAAAGAGAATTTGGCGTTAATCACTGGAGTATTAATACAAGTCACCAAAAATAGCAGATGCTGGGAGAACTAATGATATATTTTGCTAGATTCTGACAGGTTATTGCATTTTTATTGGTTATTCATTAGTTTCCTGTGACTGACCTACTCAGAGTTAATCAACTTCAAGTGTGAAAAGAGTTTGCAAGACGTTTTTTTTAGTAGATGAATAGGGAATAATAGAGTAGTTTGCCCTAAAACAGTAATAAAACTTTTCGAACCATCTAAAAGATGCATCAGCGAAAAATAACACTGGAACGAGGCAGATTCCTTCAGGGCACCTCCACCCTTCAGTCAGAGAATGAAGACATCCTTGACAATGATTAAAAAAACCTCAGCTTTCTTGAAAATAAGGCTGAACAAATGGTGTAAGCCCCACTTCTTTTCAGAAACCTAACTGTTCAAAATTATTAGACAAACATATAGAACATAAATTGGAATAGGTGAAAGGGGCTTCTAATCCTGTATTGATGACTTGCTCAGAGTTGCTTGTCTTTCTTTGCCAGTCTGAAAACTGCTCCATTTTCTCCTAATTCTCAAGTTCAGAAGGCTTCTTCTCTCTCAAGTGTAGCTGGAAATGATGTCTGGTTCTACACAGAACTAATGAGAGCTAAAAATCCCAACTATTACACCATTCAGAACAGATATACAAAACCTTTCAGATAGGACTTGAACATTTTTTGATTTTCTGTATGTAACCACAGCTGCTGCACTGCCTCAAAATGCAAACTACAGAATGAACCAGTTTTAATTTATTACCATTGTTATGATTATTCTACAACTCATACCTAAATTTTAATCATCAATTTCCAAGCAGTTTTCTCTCTTCTAAATAAGACTGAAGAATTGCAGATATTGCAGGGATCTGTGATCTCCCACAAAAAAAAAAGAAAAAAACAAAAAAAGAAAAAGAAAGATAATAAATGTCTGTTTCAGAATGTATCACTGTCTCAGTGAATTAAACTGACCTACCTGCTTCAAGAACTTCTGAAAAAGAACACAAAACTTAATGACTAACCTTTGAAAATGACAAAAAATGTTTTCTACTCTTTTTTTCTTTCTTGATGATGCTTAAAGGTTACTGCTACTGTGTAAAAATACTGGTATGGAGCAATATCTGAAAACTGAGAAAATGTTTGGATAATTCTTTTTGACCACTCACATTAGAAGTCAGTACAGAGAACACTAAATGAGAGAAGCAATATAATCAGGAACATGAGATAGCATTCACTTACTTCAAAATGACTAACATCTAGTAGGGTTTTAGAAGACTAAATATTTGTGTTTCTACTATATTGAGAAAGAATTTTATGTAGTATCCTTCCCCTGAAAAGTAAACCCCAGAAAGCACAAAAAACCAGTGTTTCAGAAAGCACTTCAAGCCATCATCAGGCAATACAGCAAAAAGGAAACATCACCACAAAAATAACATCAGCTTGTTATTTCTGTAATGACATCAGATAAGAGCACTCAAAGAGTAAATTTGAAGCATGTTGACTACAGATCTCAGAACAAAAGATTATCAGGCAAATGTGCATCACCATATATACATTACAGCTGATGTGCACTCTACTGTTCTAAGACAGCTTGAACTCCATGAAGATGACAAAAATTTTAATTTTTACCATTAAACGGTTATTTATATTTTAAAAAAATACATAAAAGTTTCCACTTAATAAGGAAATATCCATGATTTACCCAATGGTAAGAGTTCCAAAGAGCTTAAGAAAAATTCAGCAAGTTTTTCTTTTTGAGTTTCAGGAGTAGAAATATTTGGATGAAAGCAGATGTATTTTTCTAACTCCCTGTAGTTCGACACTGTTTAAGTCCTGACAAACTCTTTGTTAACACCCTCCTTTTTAAAAATAAAACTGTATTAGCATTGAGAAGATTAATTCCATCAGTTCCCTTTTCTGGACCTCAACAAGGAAAACCATAATTTGAAACAGAGTAAATTTAAAATTATACCTAGTTTAAATACACAAATTAACACAATTAAAAGCAACAATTTATATGAAATTCAGAGAGATTAAAAACTCTACAGGAAACCTCTTTCAACTACACAGTCTCGTAGAAGTTGTATCACCAGGACAAATCCTGTGGCTAAAAATCCCAGCCTTGAATTTGAAGACATAATAATTTGATAACCTTTAACCTTCGAAACTGTGTAGAGACCAGTTTGTGGTCTCTTTTCTGAGTTTGTGTGTCTGGACTGCTACATAACAGATGTCACAGCATCTCAATTTTTGCTTTCTGCAAAAAAATCTTAAAAGTATTTTAAGTAACGTAGAATAAACTTACTTTATGCATCCATATCCTTCCTTTCCTTATAATATGCGTTAACCTATCCACGCACACTCTGTGAAGCGGCAGGTAGAAACCAAGTTCACTTTGTGGAAGTATAATTGATAGTCCATATGTGCTTCTGTCTCCATTCCAGTTTCCATCAAAGATTAATGACACGATGATTACTCTTTTTTCCGCCAAAACAAAGAACTTCACATCTATTGCACCACTTTCTGCATTCCGAAGTATTTCTCCGTTCAGGGTGTGGTTAGCAAGAAAGGTTATTTCACCGTCACTGAGAAGTACCTGCTCTGTCTTTGGAGCCCAGATATGCCGCACTCGGGGGCCAAGAATATTGTCCCAGTAAGCAAAAGTGGCAGCTAATAATGGTGACTCGCCGCTCAAAGAGATCTCTGTCTTGGCAACTGCAGGAGACGGTGGTGGACAAAGAGCTGACATGACTGTTTCTTCTCTCCTGCGTAACTGAAATGCTTACATTACCTAAAAAAATATGGTTTTGTAGGAAAAAAAGGTTAGAACAGCCTTCATAATTATCTCATCCTCTTTTTACATGGGTAGGTTGTGATAGGACTTGTTTTAAACCAAGATAGGAAATATTTAGACTAGATGTTAGGAAGAAATTCTTTACTGTGATGGTGGTGATGCACTGGAACAAGTTGCCCAGAGAAGAAAATGCCCAATCCCTGAAAATGCTCAAGGCCAGAGTGGATGGAGCACTGAGCAATTTGATTTAGAGGATGACATGCCTGCCCAGAGCAGGGACCCTTGGAACTACATCATCTTTACGGTCCCCTCCAACCAAAGTCTTTCCACAATTCTTGTGTTTCCAAATGACACTTTCAAGAGGCAGTCTCACTTCTTCACCTGGTATTTCATCATAGACTTCATTAATTCAGAAAGTGTGTATATACACATACATACGTTCCACATGCCAAAGTGGCGTGCTTTTTAGTCAGACCTCAAATGCTCTTTACTCACTACAGAAGTATGATGAAACTGCACAACATACAGCTTGTGTAAGAAAACTTATATGATAAATATACCCTTTACATCATGCACAGAGTGTTACTGTGCAAGACAAGTGCTCAGCACTTCACACAATGTATTGATGGGTAACTAGTGTGGACACAATCCCTGAACATTTTCCCTAGCAGTTTTCATCAACTTTACGACTTCCCCATTCTGATGAGGCTGCAGAAGATAACAGGAAGTTCCACCTTCCCTAAAAGTTACGCTAGAGTCACAGAAGATACGACATAAAAAAGGTTTGCAAACAAATTCAACCAAGGACAGAAAACTGTAACAGCTAAAACCCACTCATCTTAAGGAAAACCTCACATGAGCAGAAGGCAACCTTCCTCTCCTGTCTGCCTGCAGCACTCCACATGACAGCAGTAGGGAATCCCACCCGGGACCAAAGGAGCAGGAACACACACCTCACTACCGCAGCTCTAACTCACCAGAGCTCTGTATCTGAACTTCTTTTTTCCTTTTTTATTTATTTCCTCACAGTAGAAGGGTAAAGGCTCTTTCGCTCAGGCTCTTTCTCAGGAGGCGGCCGGTGCCCTACCCGAACGGCAGCGAGGAAGTCAAGGCCATCTGACTCGGCCATCTGACACCGTGACTTTAGGATTTTCGGGGAAGACAGGGCACCAGCCACCACCACTGACTCCTTGCACCCACGGGCTGAGCAGAGGCTCGTTCTCACCACCGCCTTTCCAAACGCGCGGCCGCCGCCACCTCGGCGGCTGCGGCACCTCCGCG
>VZTN01006515.1:0-40640 GCA_013400515.1 Erpornis zantholeuca
CTGGACCCACAGGCAACAGTCTTCCCAGGGATACTTTTTGGGCAAAGTCAAAGCTGCCTGCTGCCCATTCTTGTATCCCCACAAGAGTGAATACCCGCAAAGATGGAATGGAAGCACCAGGGTTAATTTTCCTTCTCAGGCCGGAGTGGGAACTTTCCTGCTTTTCTATGGCAGTGCATAAGATAAAAGACACAAAAAGCAGACTGACAACATACCCCCCACAGTCTGTGAAAGAGACTGCAGTGATCAAACCATTATTCTGCTGCAGGCCATGTGCCTGGGTGAAGTGTTAGAGATCTCATGTCAGCTAAATGCAAAGAAGCACAACTCATTCCACTGTTCCACATAATAAATATGTATTATACAAAGGGGAAGCTCTGCCTTGATTACTAAAGGTCCATTTCTAGAGGCATAATTTTCTTGATGAAAAACTATTTCACTCCACAACTTATGAAGGCTCCTACCTAGAAGTGAAGGGCCTTATGGAGAGCTGGCAGGGGAACAGCAGAAGATCTGGTCTTCATAAAATCACTTGTTGAGATCAATCTGACTTTGAAGACTAATTTCAGTCTTGAAAAGTAAAAAAACCTCTTCCTCTAACTTGAATAAAAAAATAGTCAATGCCAAAAATGGTTCACAGTTTCAGAGTGAGGAAGGCATATCTTTGGACGAGTGACTGAGGGTTCAGAAGGAGGGCATGATATTGGAGGTACAATTCTTTACTATTTTGTATTTTATAACAGCATGGTGCTAGCAAGCTCGGTAAGCAGGATTTGTGAGCATGGGAAAGTAAAGTGCTAAGTCAGACTAAAAATCTACACAGGCTGAAGACCTGAACAACTGGGGATAAAGAACAAGAGTGAATGACAACTAAGAAAAGATGGCACCAATTTCAACCAAGGGAAAAGGATAATAAGGTTTGATGACTCGAGAAGCAGTAGGAAGAATCCCAAAAGCTGGATGGGCAAAAACAGGCAAGTCCTTCTGGAAGAAAGATGAGATTGTGATAGTTACATGGAGTGCCATTTCTGTTATTACCTATTATCCTCTATTCTTCTGTCCAGTTCATTTCCACAGGCCCCAATTTATTTGTCATATGCCTAAGCTGTAGGTTTTCTGGGACAAGATCATCTTTTCTGTGTGCAAGCAATAATGAGGACAGTGAAGGCCTGATTGCTGACTCAGACCACTTGAAATAAAAGTACTGGTAAGAAATACTGTGGGGGAGATTGAGGAGTAATTCAGCCTATCACAGGAAAGCTGATGCTTCAGCCTCACAGGAGTTTTGCTTTCCCAACATTGTACATTAAAAGAAAGAAAGCTTGATAGGTTATAATCTAAACTATTTACAACCATTTTCTTAAGTTCTTTGTATATAATGTGAGACAGATTTCTTGTCTATGAAGGCTGGTTCGTGTCAGTAGATTTGAAGTAGTGTCTTTTGACCTTGGAGGAGAGGCTAAAATGCTTTGGCTACAGGCACACAGAGTCATCTTCTTACCTGAAGGTATTTTACCTGCAATCATTTCCCATGAAGAGGAGAGGTGCAGAGCTAGAGGTTCCTAACATTAGTTTCCAATGGCCAGATATGACTATTTATCTTAAAAGTTAAATTGCATGAAAAATACACACCTAGGGTTTCAAAAAAGTAAAATGCCTGGCAGAAGATATTTTTCGATCAACTCCTCATGCCCAGCACAACAATTTTCACAGTATGCGTGACAGACACATCCTCTTTGCTTTTTGCAAAGAGCTTGTGACTTTTGGAAACCCTTTGGGTTTTCCAGCTGGGTAGAGATCACTGCTGAAGCCCGTGGTTCACTTAGAAATATGTCAAGTCCAGTAGTACTTTTCCAAGCTTTGCTGTTGGTATTTGAAGGATAGTTAGTAAGTCCTGTATTCAAGACAGCCTTTTTGGTCAAGGCAAAAGCTGTGTAAGATAAATTTCTTTTCTTTGAAAGACTGACACTTAAAAAGACTTCATGATTTAGTTCAGAACCATTCCATTTAATGGGATGATGATTTAAGTCTTCCATAGTGGATGAATCATAAATGCTGAAACCTAGCACAGTTTTAGTTTTACTGTTGTGATGGGCATCTGTACCAAGCAATGTACAAATAAAAGAATCCAAGTGACTATGCATCATAAATATTTATTTCCCAAATTATGTTTCCCTATCCATCATACAGACCTGGGACTGATGCTGAAAAATGTGTTTGCGAAAAACCCTTCCAGCAGCTGCAAAATGAGCAATGGGGACATCGTGGGGTCTTTATTAATTTAGAGGTAGCAGGAAACTGAGACTGAGTTTCTTAAAATTGTGCCTCAGCAGCTTTCCTGACACATTTCACAACATGAGCCAGACAGCTGTTCTCATCTTTCCTGTAGACAAAATAAAGATGACTGTTCATATCAGTGCAACTTATTTTTCAGTTAACAAGCTGTCCCTCTGCGCCAAGCGCTGCCCTCGATGGTGGCTGTCTGTAGATATCATTTCTGTGCTATCAGGTATCTGGCAGGAAAAGGAGCAGAAAGGCTGTAAGAAGTTGGTGGTCCTGCCAGACTGCTAGCCCGGGGAAAGCACCGCACAGTTACTATTAACTCTTGAATTACTGGCATTTTCCAGAAAAAAATAGTGAATCCTTGATGGAAATACATTTATCTAACAGGAGAGCCACAAGACCCCATTGTTATTTGAGCTGTTGGTACTATATAATCTTTCACACTGGGGGCTTCCGGGAAAAACCAGCAAATATGCCACTCATCACTCTTGGTTTCTACTTTTTGCTGTCATGTATTTTTAACAGCATTAATTATTGTTTGGCTCTTGTACTTGAAGTGTTCTCTATGAGTCAGGCTAAAAGTTAATACACATTAAATAATAAAACAGAAGCAGCCAATTAGTAAAAATGCATTCAAGTACTGAGCAATGCAACCATCGAGCAGGTGATACAAGATGTTTGATGTAATTACTGGGGCTTAGATGTCAAATGATTGAACAAATAAGCAAATCAATGAACTGTGCTTATAGAGATTATTAAAATCGAGAGTGGTGAGGGATCTCAAGGTATCAGTCAACACATTCCGCTGCAGTGAGTCATTTTTGGCAAAAGTTTGCTGAGGGATTGTGAAATCTCTGTTGCAGGTTTTAAGAACAAAGCCTTGAAAATCTATGCCAGTGCTTAGTCACCCAAACCATGAGAATTTTTTCCTAACATCTCATTTAAATCTTCCTCAAGTTTAAGCTCATTGCCTCTCCTGCTAACCTCAGTTAGCAGAAAGAACAGGTTGTTTGTTGTTGTCCTAGAGCCTTTCACAGACTTGGCATAGAGCAGAGGCTGCATGGGGTCCGTGAGGGCTGCACCCTTCCCTTACCCCATCCTATGCAAATCACTGCTCTTGCAGCTCCTGTCCCAGCAGCAGCAGGGCTGAATGGGGGCTGCTCCACCTCCGGGGGTGTAAACATCCAGTTCAGCCCTGAGGGCAAACCGATCTCTGCATATCCAGTCTCTGCCATCTAAGCCAAGACAAGGGCTCTCATTTACCTCTCCTTCACTTGTAAGCAAAAATAATTATTGCTTGGACACAGACTTCACTTGCATATTGTGAGAATATCGATATTTTATTTCTTCACCATTTTTTTTGTTTGACCTATTTAAATAATAAAATGATAAAAAACTCCACATAAGCAGGACTGCTATGTTATTCAACCATGGGAAAATATTAAAATGAGATAAAAACCTGAAATTTCAAAGTTTAGGATATTGTCCCAACAGTAAAGAAATTTACTGAGAGGTTGTTGGAGGAAGGACGCTTATGGAAGTTCCCTGCTTACTTTCTTTTTTAGCTTATAGTCCTGATACTGAAGTGGTTGCTGACCTTTAACTGTGATATTACAGAGTGAAAATGAGGACATTTTGAAAGGGAAAATGGAGCTATGTGTGTCATCATGTACAAATCATTACTGCTGGTGCCCTCAGATAATGGACTAGCCAGGAAATTTTCAGAGTTTTAAAACAAAGAGAAACCCGATTATTTAATTTCAGTCCTCCCGGTGAAGTGTAGGTTATTACATTTTTTAAATGAATGTTCAATGGGCTGAGCAATCTCAAACGAGTAATTTGGTTGTGCCCTCAGCAGTAACTGTGGCAGGCTGAATGCAGCCCCAGCACTTCCACTGCATGACACGCAGCAGGAGAGGAGCAGGACATTGTCACAGCCTCCTGTGCTATGCACACATCTCCCTGTCTACACCGTGTACTAGCAGACATCACATGGCAGCTAGAAGCTAAACTGAAGCTCCTCTGGTGGTTTCAGGGCTGCTTCCATAAAGCAAATAGAAGATAGCACAGAAACACACAGCACAGGACAGCTAAAAGCAAGGTACTGGAAAACTTTAGGGTGAATGGAATCATTGTGTGAGGCACGTTGCAAATCTGGAGTATTTTGAAGGTCTATGACAGTGATGACAGGCTTCTCTCAGTAACTCATCAGCAAGGTGCAGGAGGAGCATGTTTGAGGAATGAAACAAAAGTAAAAGCACTAATTGGTGAAAGGTCTTTCTCAGCGCTTGTACCTGGTGTTTCACTGTAAAAGCCTCACAGATCCAGCTTGGCAATAATAGACATAAATGTAACATCCTCAACAGCCTGCCCACAGCTCATGGAAGGTGCCTGTGGCTTCTTCCCTAGCCACTTTGGGAGAGCCAGAGGATGCTGGGGAGGGCTGCCCTGGGCAGGCCCCTTTCTTTACCCCCTTCTCCCTGCCTGCTACAAGGTGTTTAGAAGCAAACCCAAATGTCTCCTCTGAAAAGGGATTATTCCACATCTAGTTCACGTGACAAATGTTTATCTGGAACACAGGTATTTATTATCCTGATGCTTCTGTTCCTGGTTACTTCACAGGAACAATGGTGGAAATCACTTGAAAGGTATCCAAGGAGACAAGTTCACTGAACTAAACTAATTAATCCTCTCTTGTTGCTGTTTACAGTTCTTTTTAGGCAGGCAGTAACTGATCCCATAGAGCCTGTTATGGCTCCTCTGTACGGAATGCTTTATAAAGATATGTAATACATTTATCAGAGCTGGGTTTACCTCTTAAAATAATGTCTTTAAGCTTCTCCATCTCATTCCTGACATATTATTTTCCACTTTTAGCTACCAGCCTCTAGTTCACATTAGTTCCTCGTGGATTTAATTTTTCTTTAGTTTCAGTAACATGGCTATCACCCGTATGTGATTCCATTTCTGGTGCGTTATTCCAATTTTGCCACCAGGTGTCATCAAAAGGCTCACCAGCACCGTGGCTTGTGCTTCTGAAGGATTTGGGATCTCGGGAGGATGTGTGTGTGGGGAAGTGTCATTAGCTGCCAATAAACTGACAGGAGCAGAGGGGCCACACTTCTGATTTTCCCATAGCTTCCTTTGTTTAGCTTGACTTTGCGTTACAGCAACAGAATGCAAACTACATGCTCCAGATGTTTGCACGGCGGTGGATGACACCAGCCCACCTTTGGTTTCACTAGGAGTTATTCCAAAGTCTGCCTGGATTTACAGTCCTCGTAAGCAAGCCTGGAAGAAGTCATTCTTCTTGTGTTTGGCCTTACAGGCTTTTCAACCAGCCATTGGAACTCCCACTTACAAGAGATCTACAGGATGAAAAAAACCCACAAATTGGAAAGCCATCAGACAGGACACACTCATTCATTCCAGGGTTCCACTTAAAAAGTGTTGACTCCCTTCTCTCCTTCTGGTAGACTGTGAAGTAATTTTTTTGCCAAGCAAATGTAGCTCTTCATCTTTGTTTTCTATCTCCCCCTCTCCAAATTTTTGTTCTTTTAGCAAAATATATTCAACACTCTTTCTATCTATCACAGTCTACCTGCCCATTTCTGTACGCTGTCACTTGGCCAGTTCTCCGTTTCTACATTAATTTTCCATGTAGGGGATTTCTTTCTTTGCATCTGGCCCAGAAGCTTGGATGAATTAGTGTTCCCCAGGGCTGTTAACCAGATATGTGATACAAAGGAATAAACCTGCCCTCGCTTTGCACAGGCAGCCGGGCACTGTGAGACTTGCTGTCTGCATGGGGGCAAAGCAAGCCCAGCCAGCAGGGTGCCAAGGTGGCACAGCCACCTTTCACCACAGTGGCCCTGGGGCTGTGCCGTGCTGGCCATGGCCTGTAGCCTCCTGTGCCAGCTCTGCTGGGGTGGTCCCACTTTGCTGGCATTGGCCACGTGAGTCACGAGAGCCAAATGCAGGGAGAGCATCACTCACTCATTTTCTTAGACTTCATCTATTAGCAATTTACAGAAAGCATGTTGCAGTAAGTAAAGACCAGCACCACCAAAGCTTTTAGTATCTTTCAGACAAGCAAATCGGTTCCAAAAACAAATAAATCACGTATTTCCAAGTTTTTGTTATTTTGTTTCAGCTCATAAAGCATTTTAATTGATTTGTCATTCCTGCAAGGTCTAGTTTTTGGATTTTTCCCTTTTGAGGCACTTTAGTTGGACTGGATGCTGTCCAACACCTTTTAACTCAAGCTGGCTTCTAGCTGGGCCAGCACATGATCCCACTTCCCTCTGGGATTTGAGGGGAGCAACTCTATGTCTTCATTCACACTTATGCCAGGTGAATAGCAATGCTTTCTTCAGTCAGTCTCTATGAGGGTAGAAAGAAAACTGATTAAACAAGGCTAAGGAGAGTCTCAATCTAGAAACCTTCTATTTTCTGCACCCTTGATGCCCAGAATTCATAGAGAAGAAAGAAGCACACCAGGGAGGAAGGGGTCCCAGGTCAGTGTGGGAAAGTCTGGGAAACTGTAGCCTGTGCCTTTGTCTTGTATGAGATGGTAACTTACATAAAATTCAGTCTTCAGAGAATTCTACAAACTGAATTTACTGCTAAGTACAACCCCTAGATTTCACACAGGATGGGTTATTATTAATATCCCATCTATTTGACCTAGATTCTGTCGACTGTAAAGTGCCACATTTAAATTTAACTTCTGAAGGAAAAATAATTGAATTGAAAAATCAATCACTAGGCAATTTCACATTCAGTTCATTTAAGGTCAAGTTATTGCTGTCTCAGAGACTAAAAGTTTTCCTAATGGATTAAGTTCAGGAGTGATGTGAAATTAGGCATAATTACATAGTGGCTAATGAGCCTAAATTGGCATATTGCATACATATGCAGATGTATGTATCCATTTACACCCTCTTTGACTCACTTATTAGTCGGACAAGAAGACAAGGGGTGGGAATTGCCACCAGGGGGGTTGGATGGTTCAAAAGGCCACAGCGGAAGCAGACAAGTACCTACATCCTTCCTGCATCAGCAGTCCAGGACTTGGCAGAGGGATCACAGGTCACTTCCCAAGGGTATTTCTGCTGATATGCAGGAATTGCTGTGCTAGATGAGATCTGCTGTGGGTGACTATCCTTTGCAATCCACGTGGTACCATTTCAACCACTCTGCACCTTGCTAGGGCTCTAGGGAAAGCCCCAGTCCAGAGTGAAACCCAATCTGTTCAATTGGCTTCAAATTATAGCCTTCTTCAATTGTCAACTCTGAGCTTTGTTTGGAATTTCTGTAGAAAATCTATCATAATCCAGTTGGAGAGGTTCTTTGATCTTACAGCTAATTGTTTCTCCAGCTCAAGGTGCTTTGGGCTTCCACCTATTTTTTCAAGCTGCAATAATTTCATTCAGCAGAACATTTTCAACAGAATTTTGTAGTACTATGAAACATAAAGATTTTCTAACTGCACCATGCTATATGCATCTCTATTGTTCAGAGATCTTAGCCTAGTGTAACTTGGTTCAAAATTAAATTAAGTAATTCCAGATTTAAGGCGTTGCATCTTTGGCTTTTGGGATTTTTCTTTCCAATTTAGTTTATGGGCTCTAATTAAGTATAAAAGTATTTGCTTATAAAAATAATCACTACTATTTTTGTTACATTATGATACATGTCAGTTCAGGTTAAATTTTAATATGTCTTTTCACAAGTAAGACTGTGTCATATACTACGTTTTTAAATGTCTCATTAGTTCTTTGGAAACAATTTTATTGATTTAAAGCAATAAACAGAAATAATTAATTACTTTAGGATAGTAATCAGTGAAGTGCTTTAGAAAAGTATCTTTTTCTTTTAATGATACATTTCTCATTAGTCGAGGTTTTTAGGGAAGCAATGTTGGTACAACTGGCTCTCCTAATTATATAATTCTTGCACATGCAGCATACTTAAAACATAGCCTTAGTAGACTCAGTTTTACAGACATGCAGAACTTCTACAACTTACAGCTGTAGTGTTAAACGGAAAAAGAAGTTATATGCAAGTTTAACTGCACTTATTTTACAATAACAGCATCTGGCCATAAAAAAATCCATCTATCTGCCTTATTTCCTTTATTCAGAGATGCAGAATAAATCAAACATCGCTAGTGCAACTCAACAGGTAGCCAAGAGAGTTACACTTTTATTCCTAGTTTTGCATTTCAAGGTAGCATCAGAAAGAATCACAGATTGTTAGTCTTTATCTGCACATCAAGTCAGAATTTCTAATATACAGATTCTTGATTTTCTTTTCAGCAGGCATGCCTATGGGAGCAGCACAGCTGGTGAGACAGCTGCAGTGGGGTTACAAGGAGTCTGCTCATCAGAAACTTACAGATTTTTGGGGTGCAATTGTTTCCAGTTTCCCTCTTTACTGTTTCCTTCATTCCTGGGTTAGTGAAGAAAAGGAAATTCTTTTGATGAAACTCCTTTATGCAGAAGTTCAATACATTTTTGTCCATTGTATTTTTCCTTCATCAGAAGATCAAGCAAAGGCCACGTCAGAACATGAGGCTGAGCTGTGTACTTCAGCCACAAGGCTTCTTGTCACAGCCAAGGCTCTATCTCCAGGAAGAAGGCATTGGGCAGATAAGTAATAGTATAGGAGGAATTTTGAAAATACAATTTGTTACAAAACCAGATTCTACCTAATTAAAAAGCTCAAAGAGTTCTTATAACTTAGCCATATCTTAAGAATATTAAAAATTATTTTCAGTAAAATAAATACATCTAAAAAAGGAAACCAAAGAAGGAGGCTCAATGCGAACTTTGCAGTCAACAGTAAGTCATATTTTATCTTTCTTTTTTTTTTTTTTTAATCAATCTTAAAGTTTCTTAGCAGACTGAATATTTCTAGTGTAAACCTACATTCAGCTGTTCCAGGTGTGACAAGCTCTCCTGAGCTTTTCTTTGGTCTGTTGTTGTCCTCCTGGTATGAAGTCTCTGTGGGAACTTCAGAAATGCTTGGCAGCTGCTCTCAATTCCTTACAATGCCTACAGAGAGATTTCTTTGGAACTTCATATTTTCCCTCTATACTTTCAATCAGTGCCAAGAAGAAATGCATTTCTCCTGGGGAGGGGTGGTGTTAATTTTTTGGCTTCTTTATCATCTAAAGGGACTCTAGTCAGTCTTGTCATTCCAAGGTTTAACTCTGAAAATTGAGTTTCAACACAGCAGAAGGATTTTGTTCATTTAACTTGTTTTAATGTTGCTAGAATTAAGAACATACTTCCCAGGACATAGGGGGAAAAAAATCCCTCAACAGCAGTATATGCAGACCAAATATCATGCCTTTTTAACAGTACACAGAAATAAGAAAATTGGTCAAACTGCTCTACTATAACAATTTGATTTTTCCCTCTTTACAATACCTGTCCATACTTCATAGAGATCAGCTTATATATGGCTCCAGGTCCTCTACCATGCCAAGGCAGCCCTGTCTGTGGACTGACTGCATCAGTGATGAGCTGCAGGACAAGTGCCAAGGATCAGAGAAGCCAAGCATTCAAGATTTCCAGAAGCTGTGGCCAGGACACTCAGCTGTTTGAGGAGAATGGCGTCACTGTTCATCTTTGCTGCTATAAGGCAAAGAAAAGAACTGTGGCGTGATCTCCAATTTACTTGCTCAGCTATTGCCTTTAATGACAGATAATGGACGAGAGGCAGATTTCCCATCAGCACAGAGCCCTGGCAGTCTGTTTCACAGACTGCTTTTATTCAGTCCTGCTAGAACTGCCTGCATCTTCCTTTCTTCCAAAAATCACTAGCTGTTTTAAGGTCCTGGTGTTTCTTTTCATGAGCACACAATATAAATACTCCCTTTGTCCCCACTGCGTATGAAAGAGACAGAGAATCAAAAATTTTCTTATTTTAAATGAAACTAGAAAGCAAGTGGCTGATGTGTTGGAACACGTCATTGTGTGAACTGCTTGTTGAAAGCATGCAGCCAAGCAATGAGAGAAGGTGGGAACAATCACCACTATCAGCCTTCCAAATACCAACCAAAAAAAGTTTGATGATTTTCATGTTCTCTATCTGTCAAGATAAGGCAATTCCTTCGACAATGTGCTGAAATATATTCCTAAAATGAAAGAGGACAATCATAATTTTTTTTATTCCTATCTTCTTAAAAGAAACCTTATTTGCTACCTGGAGTCCATTTCTACTGACCTGACTCTTTGGAAACCTCCTAGTGTATTTTGGAAGAATAAGATAATAAACTAGGTATAAATTTTTCATGTGGCATGTTTTAAAGGATGTCTGGCCATGCCAATACCAAGTTCGAGTTCTATTTAAGTTCTATCTTCATTATCATGTTTTATGTTACAGAAGTATGGAGTTGAATGTCTATTTTTGAGTAAACACATGCAATGAGCATATGAATAGAAAGAAATACCCATCACCATCCCAGTTTTTTCATTGCTTTCTGGTAATTCCTCGACTTGGAACATTTGCCAACTCTGAAGATGTTGATGGTGAATGTAAACGTGCCTTGTGGGAAATGAATAGGATTTCTGAGCTTACTGCATGTCAGAATTTTTTCAAGTCACAGCATAAGATCTGGCAGTTAAAATTGTAGCCCTAGCAAAAGAAAATGAGAAATTGTTTTAGCATGCAACTTATATGTTTTATAAGTAACAGTGTCTTGGAGTGATTTTTATGGTGTATGATATACATTTTATGGTGTATGATATATATTTCTCCCCTGGGTTCTGTCTCAAACTGGGACACACAGAAAAAGAGATGCCAGTAGAATGGGTTAGAGTGGTGAAGTTCCTGGCACTGTGGAATGGTCCACTCCATAAAATCTATCAAGCATCTGTCAAACAGCTCTTTAGTTTAAGACTTCAGTTAAAACTTGTCTTTACGCAACAACTTCAGTGCATTTCAAACCACAACTTAATTCTTGCTCACTCACAATGTAAACAAAAACTGGTAGTCTGAAAACCCACATTTGTAAATGTGTTTTCCTCCTTAAATGCCTGTGAGAGCATTGTAGCTCTCAGTAGCCCACACATCACTGCAGTGCAGGGAGAGCTCCCTCTTCTCTTGCAGCCCACCTTGCCCACTCTCATCTTGCTGTCTCCTCCCTGTACTGCTGGAGCATCATCCTAGCACACAGCAAGCAGTTGCAATGCAGATTTAAACTGTCTCAAATTTCCCTGGAATTCCCTTGAAAAATAGATATGAGCAATGGCAGGCAACATGTATATGGAGTTAAGTATTTTCAGAAGGAGACTAAAACTATTTAAGGTTTTTTTTCCCATCACAGAGGACTACAGAGCAGGCCAGCTCTGATGATTTGGAAGGCACCAGAGCGTTCCCAGCATTCAGCCCCAGGGAGGCAACAGCAAGTCATTATTTTAAAATTAACTTTTGCATTGGAAAATGTGGATGTAATTCTTATCACCCTTTACATTTGGACAATTCTGTGCCCTTGCTACGACTAATCAGTATCTCCCACATGAAATCATTTACAGAGAGCAACTCCTGAAGCTGATTTACAAGCCCAGTGCCCTGTCTGGCACCACAAAGGGCACACATGATAGTAAGTATCTGTGTTTGCATGGTCTCCCATCCTCATGTATTCCAAAGATGGGTGGCAGAGAAGGGGGCGTAACTGAAGTCCATTTAGCATCAGCAAGGAACCAGAGTCTGGGATTTATAGTTTTTTCTGTCACAGGTAAAACACATTTCCTAATGAAGTTCATCCTGGTGTCAGGCATTGTGCTCCTGTTCCCATCTCCCTTTCCTTGGGGACTGAATAATTCAGCAGCAAACACTCACCTGAGAAAGTAAAAGGTAAACCTCATATTGGATGGGTTTTTCATGAATTCTGATTGCCTCTGCACAGGGGGAGGGAGGCAGGAAGCCAAGATGCAGGAAAACCTCTGGGAAGGAGTGAGGCATAGACTTGAGACACTCTGGAGAATCAACTTTTCAAGATACGGACGGGGACTACTGTAGTCCTGGACTCAGAGGCAGACGAACAGGGAAGAGATCTCTTGTGTCTCTGATGCAAGTCAGGCATTCTGCAGGAAAGGAAGCAAACCCCCAGCACAGAACACATTGTAAGGCACAGGTGCACCCTCCATCAGCATGGCTGCACTGCAGACAGTGCTGTTCTCCAGGGGGGCTGGGCTGTGCTCCAAACAGGAACATAACTCCCATCGGAGTTATACAGGCAAGAGAGAGCACGGGTGGAGCCAGTGCCTTTGTTCTCACATAAAACAAACTCCCACTATTTCCTGGTTGGGCAAGGAGTAGACTCACACTATTCAACCCTGAGAGCCCCTGAGCAGCTCTGGTGAAGTCAAGCAGTGAAGATCCATTTTTCATTCAGCCTTTGCAGAAAATGTTAGAGAACATTTTAAAATTCAAATTGCATAAGAAAACCTGATTTGGCACAGTTCAACATGAAAATTAGTTTTGAATGAAGGTACCACCTGCCTTCCTGAGGAGATAATATATCCTGAAAACGAAGAGTTTGCAGGCATCACTGACCCTCTAAGGCAAGCATCAGATCTGCCAGGAAATGTGCTTAGTATAGCCAAGGCTGACAGAGTTTAGACAGATAAAATAAGAAGAGTCACGGTTATGTTGTCCCCTATTCTTAGGCTTTCTTATTTGCTAAAATCTGGCATCACAAAATCTCATGACAGTTTTACTCTCCCTGCAGTGGTGGTGGTGGCTCGTTTTTGGGGGAGGGGTAGGAGGTGGGTTTGTTATTTTGCTGCCATAAGTGAGCTTTAGGAAAGATATTGAAGGTAGGCTGTTCGGTCATGTTATAGTTCAGGGAGTTGAACTTTTAAGTTCAAGGGCGGAATGGATAAATCTCACCAGCACCTACTGGAAAATGAGAACAGAGTTCACTCAGGGGATGGAGAAGGGAGCTGACATCTTGACAAGCTATGAGAACTCATACCTAAGAGGCTGATTACAGCAGTAGGTTCAGACTTGGGATGGCAAGAGATTGGCTGTCAGAAATCGATCCTGGAACAGTGGGAATATGTTCCCCCTCTCCCAGCTGGAGGAGGGAAAGTGCCTAAATGGAGAAGTAACTTGGCTGGATGGCTCTGGGGAGAAACCTTAACCAAAAATGACATCTTTCATGAGCAAGATACCTCCTGAAGAAAATAAAAAATCCTGGGGAAACAAAATGAAAATGTCCCTTGCTGGAAAAGACCTGTGTCTGGGTCTGGAGCTCCAGAGAGGGTGCTCATTGCCTGAAGTATCCCAAAAGCTGTAGCTCAGATGTAGTACTCTAACAGCAACAACTGGCTGCTGAGCATGTTGGGCATTTAAATCTGCTGAAATTAGATTGTATATCCAAAGTGAAAACCACAGTTTTTGAAAAAGAAGCCTTTGTACCAGCGTGCCTGGCAGTGGTGCAGCCCTGACTCGAGCTCCCTCTGTCTGCCACATATCTGGGTGTTCCCTGCTTTTCCAGGCCCTTTCCCACAAGGGCTCCTGCTGATGCTGGCTGGACAGCCATTCTACACAGCGGGCTCCTTCCCCAGCTCCTTTCCCTGGCACCTGTCTCTCTGAGTGCCACCAAGTTCCCATCAAACCAGGTCTCCAGCTTGCCAAGGTCTCTCCGGAGGGCAGCCTTTCCCTCCAGCACACCCCTGGAAAAGCAGGCTCCTGGTTTGGCACTGACATACGTGTTCTTCCCAGGGACTCCCTGCTGCACTCCACAGGTTCCCAGGGGCTCTCTGCCCTGCACAGGTCAGTGCTGGGTGTGTCTGGTGTTACTGGCCCAAGGGACAGGGCTTGGCTGTCACGGGCTGCCAGTGGCTGTCCAGAGCCTGGAGCTTGGTGGGCCAGGCTTTTCTACAGCTCACTGTAGCCACTCCCCATATTTGCTGCCCACAGTTGCCTGCTGGGATTCTGGGAGAGCCGGTGTTGGGAAGCTCACCAAAGCCAGCCTCAGGGCACCTGGCTCCCCTGGGCGGCGCAGGCAGGCCCCTCACGGCAAGACAGGCTGCGCTCGGGCCTTTTGGACGTGGTTTTGTCTTTTGTAAACCCACACTGGCCAATCCCAATGACATACTTGCTGTCATGTGCCCAGATCCTCATTCTTGATGTTTCTGAAGACAGGCATAAAGTTGTCCTTTCCCAGTCCCGGGAGACTTCCCTCTCAAAGGCAGCAGTCTCAGGTTGGCCTCCTCTGCTTTCAGGCGCTAATCAGGACCTGGCTCTCGGCATCCAGCACATCACTCTATCAACACAAATAAATAGGAATAGGACACGAAAGCAAGTAGAAACATTTCTAAAACAGTGTAGTTTAATAATAAAACACTGTAATATCTAAGAATTCCAGACACACAAAAAAATTTTACCTGAAATGCTGTTAATTCCAATAAATACTTGAGGATGCTTCAGCTGTCACTTGAAACACCTGAAACAAGAGTGTTAAGCAAAAAATAGTTTAAAAAATATACAAGCCACAGTAAGAAAATTATTATGACCTCTATTACCAGATGATGGCTGTGGAGATTTCATGTCCAACCAAGGCAACCAAGCATGAATAAATAGTGCAGTACCTCACTTATTCAAGGTGACATGTTCAAAAGATATACAGCAAGGCTCACTGGCTTATTGCCAGATCCATAAAGATAGTGGAACACTTCCTGCAGAGTTTAAAATCACCATGCTCCTTTTATTTTCCCCCCAGAAAAACGTGATAAAATCTTTTGCAAACCTTTCTGACCATAAAATTCATAGTTCAAGATCAGATTGTAAGGAAGTAAAATAAGGCAACTTATTTTTATTGGAAAAGTCTCTTTCTTAAAGGAACTGCCTTTTAGCTTATCAGTAGATGGGTCCAGTGTAACATTATCATCAGAGTCCAAGTGGTGATATCGGCTTGGTCATGTCCATGCTAGCTCCTGCCTTCTGCTACTATCTGACCAGAACCAGAGGGAAAGATTTTATTACATTCTGACCTGCAGAAATGAGACACACACAGTAGTGACCTCCAGTGGTTATAAAAGATCCTATCACCATTATTTTACTTTTTAAAAAAGCAGTCTATATAAATCTTCAATCTGTACAAACTAGTGGACCACATCTTTGTTTGACAACCCTTTGTGAAAATCTTTTGTGGTACAGGGACCACAATCCAGTCACACGCACCAGCAGAAAGTTTCTGCTGATGTGTCTGTATCTGGTCTGGATCCTTCCTTTTCTGCTACAGAAAATGGCAGTGCCAGGTGATAATCCCTGACCAACACAGTGCCCCTATAACTTTTGTCTTCTCATACAGTAACAATTTGCAGCTCAGAGTGCAGTCAACAGATCTAGAATAATAGACATGCTAGAGAATATGATCCCATTACTGTAACCTTATCACCTTAGTGGTTTCCACATTAGGTATCTTTATTCAAAAAGCTAACTGCATTGCCAATATTATCTTTTTAATACTTGTTCTCTCTTACAACAGATGCATGAATTTCATAGCCAGCTGCGTAATGATATAACACTTCAGGAGAAAGTATCCTAATAGAACAGAAAAGGAGCTGATTGCATTTGTCTGAGCATGATACAAATTTTCTTTCTCGTTGTCCTGGGCTAATGTTATGAAGTTGCTTTATTCCTTCAAAGTCTGCTCAATGCCCAAGGCTGCTGTACCTTTAGGATGGACCCAAGGGTGGCTCGGTTGAACAGCTGGGTCTGACAGGCTGGGGAACCAGGCTGGGCCTGCTCTGGGAGGGAGTGCACTGGGGAGGCTGCATGGCTCCTGTGGGCTTTTTTTTTGTTTGTTCCTGCTAGCTGAGGAAAAGGTTTTTTTCCTTTCCCTCCCCCTGGTCTCCCTGCCCTCCTTCCCTTCTCTCCGGTCTGGGGGCCTGCTGGTCCAGCTGGTCCAAGCCCGAGGAATGCCCAAACCATTTCACCTGCTGGGAGGAGGAGGATCAGCACCAGAGGACCAGCAGGTTTTTCTTCCATCTGCCCTGCTCTAGGCTGCTGCGTGGACTTCTCCCTCTCCTTCCCCTTCCTGGAGACTGGGGGGACCAGTTGTCAGCCTGCGTGTTCTTCTCTGGGCATTTGTTGTATTTTGAGGGTTTTTTTCCTGTTCTACCCTGTTTTAGTTTTGTGTAAATAAACTGGGTTTTTTTCTTCCACTTTCACCTGCTGTTATTGATTTCCCTCATTGGCAGAGGAAAGGGAGATGCTCATTCCGGAGCATTTCTTCCAAAAATTTACTCTCCAAAACCGAGACACTCATGTAGAGCTTATTTAAAAAATGAGATATCCCAGCAGGCATAATGGGAGGGTTTGACATTTATCCTGTTATTATCATCTCACATGCTTCGTCCTGCACATTGTAGAGAAAACCAGAGTTTCAGTATACAAAATATAAGTTGACACAGAGTTTTGAATAAGAATTTGAACATGACTCTTCCTGTGTTCACAATCAGAGTCTTTTAGCTCCTCGTATTTCACAAATTAATTCCTTTCATTGCTGGATGACATAACACATTCCTTCACCCTTCCAATATTTCTCCATTATAATAATAATAATACCCAAATATTTCTCCATTTTAAGATGATCATTGAAATAATCAGCTGTCCAAGAAATCTACACACAGTTAGCCAGTCCCCTCCTTTTCTGTACTTCAAATAGGAACATTTTCAATTGCAGAAACCTGTAATTGCTTGAAATTTCTCATCATCGACAGTAGAATATAAAAAGCAGAACCAGTGGTTTAATATCCACAGCTCTTGTTTCCTGAGCAACCAGTTAAAATACAGAGTTCTGTAAACCTAGCTCATGTTGGACAGCAACAGGCTCCTGATGGAATTAACTCCTCTGAAGGGAGATAAGCAGTCAAATCTGACTTGCTGCAAAACCAGACACAAACAGGTGCACATGCCAGGGTGCCTACCTGCAACCTTCTGATTCTCACAGTCCACAAGATTCATACACAGGTAACTGGTCTCCCGGAGGATGCTAAAAGCCTGGATTCCCTTACCTAGCCCTGGGTAGGTGATTCTCCAGTGAATGATCCTCTCACAACACAGCTGACAGCTCCACAGAACAGTGGTAATTGGGCAAAATTACACTTGCAGAAAATGGTCTCTAATAATGTTGCTACTATGAGGTATATCTTGGTCTGTAAAATCTCTACTACAAAATTTCTGAAGTTTTTTTTTTCCTGGGCCTTTGTGAATTTGTAATGGCCCTGCTGGCTTTATATTAACCCTAACAGCCTTACACTTTAGTCTTTTTACTCTTATACTCCTTAATTTTCATTTTTACCAACAGAGAACAGGCTTTTAAAGAATAAACTGAGCTTTTCAGCAGTAAAAACAGAGAATTTCAAGGCTTCCCCAAACACCTGCCTTCAAAAGTCTGCTGCTGAGTCAAGCAACTGCATACTTTGCCCATGCCTCAGAGGAAGTCCTGGCTCCTAAGGGACCTGCTTCCAGTCTCAGGTCTGTCCAGGCTGGTTTTGAAGTTAATCCTTAGTCTTCCCTAGCAATGGTGTAACCATGGTGTAGCACTTTGGTTGTACAGTAGAACACATGCATAATCACACACAATCCTCTGAAACTCTGATGTAGTAAATGTTTACAGTCTTGCTGCCCATTTAAGCCCCATTTAAGGCTGTTACAGGCTACATGGAGGAAAAGACATTAAGGCACAAAGGGGAACAAACACAGGTTATGTAATTATACTTTATTGCAACTTCAATGCTTTGTCTGCTCCTGAAGCTAAATTTCTTTCAGGCTTTTTTTTTTCCCCTGTACCAATTAAAACACAATAAGCATGTATAATTTTCTTATTATTTTATTGAAAAGGTACATTTAAAAAAATACACAGACATCTTACTATTATGGATTGCTGATAAAGATGCTCTAAAAGTTAATTCTCTTTTTTTTTCCTTTCTTCCACCTGTAGTCCCCATTATCACATAATGACTCCAGTCTGAGCACTGCATATTGATTCACCTTTATAAAAGGGTTGGGGAGGTAAGAAGATAGGTGGGACATTACTGCAATATATTCAGTAAACAGAGAATATGGTCAATTATAAATATTTTATGTTCTGTACATTATTGCATTAGGGAGCCACAATGTTATGCAGCATCATTACAAAGGAAACTGGTTAGAAATTAAGAAAACAGGATATTTATGTACAAACACATGGATCCATTGTCTTCTTGAACAATGCATGTGAGCTGCGGCAATGTGCAATTGAAAAGCTTTTTTTCTCTTTAAACATTGCTTAGCAACACCAGTGAAGAAACAACAAAAATAAATTAAATGAAAGTAGCAAACAAGCAGAAATATTAACTCTATGTTATATGGCTTTCTATTTTTGATTTCTCTAAATAAAGTATGACACAAAAGAAATAATTAAAAGCTTCAGCGTTGCATTGCTTTCAAACATTTGCACAGAAACTAAAAATATTAAAATCAGACGTGATACATCTGTAATACTACACAAGATACACCAGTACTGGGGTCTAGGACAGCACAGAATCCCTGTTAACAAGAGCACATGAAAAAAATGGACCAATTCTTTTTTGAGATGTTATCTGCTATCAAGCATTTGGTTCTACCTTTTCCTTTTTTCCACATTAGATTATACCCTGTTGCTTTTCAGAGAAGTATTTACAAAGGTGTGTGTGAGGAAGACCCTAGTTTTCAAGTCTGTCAGGAAAATATTTTATGTTCCTTGATTCCAAGGTGCATCATACAAATTGAAAAAAAAAAAAGGGAAAAAAAATTAATAGATGCATGAATCTTTAATGGTATAAATTTTATGAGCAATTAAATTTTTAAGCATATCACACTATTTTGATTAAAAAAATAGAGACAGAGAAAGACAGAGTTGTCTAGACTCCAAAACGCAGTGCGGTCAATGATGGATTTTATGATGTGGTTGGATGAGGTGTCACGCTGGATGGCATTGCAAAAGAGAAACATTTTAAAATCTCAACCCCTTTCCTGCTTTCCTTTACCCTTTGTACTGGCCATAGTTATCTCATTTATACAGCAATAAATTAGTATGGTGCAAAGAGTATGGAGGCAGGCGTGGCCCGGATGGGCCCGTGGGCTGGCCTGAGGAGAGCGGGCGGAATTGCTGGTGCCTGGAACAGGGATGCCGTGGGCCGGGGAGGGAGGGACAGAGCTGACGATACAGCTGCAGCTGCAGCAAGAGGAGAGGAGAGGAAAGCAGGTGCCAGTGGCTTAATCATGTCCTTCTGGAATGCAAGTTTTGCCTGGAATAAAACACACAAAAGCGATGTAAATACAGTTCTCCCAACGCCGACTTTTGCACGAGAGAAAAAGTGAACCCTGGCACAGGGAACATTGTGGCTTCTCACAGAAGCCTCATGTCAGCTGCTTAGAAATGTTACCACTGTCCTCTTACTCCCAGTGTTGCCTTTCCCTGCTCTTAAAATTAAAACCAAACCACAGGTTATGGGAAAAAGGGGTTTTTACCTCGGTATTTATTTAAGGATCCTTGGGTGCAGCATTTCGCCCAGGTTGAATGCCCTGAAATGCACACACCACCCCCACCCCCCAAAATGCACACAATTACAGGCCTTGCAAATTAGCATATTAGCAAAGATTCCCCAGTGAGAGGCTTGAGTGAACTCCCTGTTCTGAGGAACCTTCCCCCTATCTTAGTTTAGAAAAATGTGTTCTGGAGAGGACCTTGGTGTCTGGGTCTTCCAGGATGTTTGGTCTCCTGGTTTAACAATGCAGTGGGTCTCAGCTAAGTTATCAGACTTGGAAAGTTAAAACTATGTAGGCTAAAAGCACTAAGAATACCTAAAACTATATAAAAGGGTGTATAAGAGGGATATAAAAGACAAAAAGTCACCCTGGCATCACCAGGGCAATCAAAGCAACCAAATCCTGTTTTCAAAGATAAATAAATCTCTTGAGTCTAGAGACCATCACACTGATGTTTAGAAAGAAGCATAATTTGCAAGTGAGTAAGTTTATATAAATTATAACAGTGCATGAAATACTAAAAATACCCCCATGATTAAGACTTCAATATCGAAAGTCAAATTTTCCACTTGCAAAAATGAATTGTAGAAAAGTAGAGTGGACAAGATGGGAAGGTAGTATTAGTCAAGCCAGCTTTGCACCTTCCAATGCAGACCTGCTCTTTTAAAAATAGAAATATTATTTAGGAATGATACCAAAAAGAATTTTTTCTGAAATATATATTACTCAGTTTATGATCTATAATCATTGCTGGTGCTTGTGCTGAAACAGCTAATCACAAATATATACACTCTTATCTATATCTCTCACTGAAAATGGTTTGCACTACAATCATACATTCCTAGAAACAGATACTCATGTCTTCTTTATAACTGGTGGCCTCTCCTTTGCAATAGATTATAAAATGATGTATTATACAAGTGAAGAAGATTAGCATGTGCAGAACCTATCGAGTGGGGAGACTTAGAGGAAGCCTGCAGCATTTTCATTTGCCTCTATACAATTACAAAGACATATCAATACTTCAGCATTTGCAGGCTTTTCACATACTTTCTCTTGCACACACACATTTGCATCTGTCTCTTTTCAACTCGTGAACTGTTTTCGTGCCACAGGTGGCAAGCACTTTAATGAATGAAATACTGGCTGTGTCGTGAGCAAATAAACACACAAACTGTGCTGTGCTAAAGCCAGCCTGAACTCCGGCTGCAGATGACTGGCAGATCCAGTTTGGGGGATTTCTGGAAATGCAGGTGGGTGTAAAGGGATTGGCTAGAGGCACAGAGGCAGGAGAGCTGTTTGACAGCCAGTGACAGACTTGGCCTGAACATACAGGCAGGCAATTCTCCTAAAGACCTGAAGGCTCTTTTGCACCAACTAATACATCCACGCAGCATTCTGTTTTGCTGTATGCAGAGAATGAACACTAGTATTTTTATATCCTAACATTCCATACCTTTTTCCCTGACTGCATCCACCATAACTTAAGAGTTATCTCAGGTGTGCAAAAAGACAGAGTATATCCATTGCTGCCTTCAAGAAGAGCCCTTGCCCAGCAGAACCAATACCTTTCCATGGGGCACGTGGTTCATTCCCCATTCCACTGATTCCACTTTCTAGCAGTAAACAACACTTGCAGTGCTGTCTGCATGCCTTGAACTGGGCAGACAGAATACATAACTATCTTCAAATCTGATTCCTGTGCAGACTCAGCCTGCAGGGGAAGAGAGGCTGCAGAAGTGTCAGGTCTGTCAAGTTCCTGTCTCTGTGCAGTGGGAGTCCCCAGGGTCACAAATTCACACAGACACTGATGAGAAATAAAAATACTTACTGCTAAAATACTTGGGTTGCGCTGCAGTTTGTTGTAAGGACTATATTTAGGTTTCATAGGCTTTCCTGCAACTCTGTCCTTATGCCTTCGGCTGGAAATGTGCTGAAATAAATATCCTCACATTTAATTAGCTGTTTAAACATTTCTCAGTTTTGAGTTTGAAATTGATTTATCAGCAGGATATGCCTAAGCCCCTGCTTGTAAGATAAAGTAGGTTCTTTAGAGAGAGCAAAGATGAGTTTTGCTAAATTAAACATAACAATTTGGAGCATATCAAACAGAGTATCAGAAACTAATCAAATACAGAATATTTTGTGCTTCGAGACAGGCGCTGCAAATTATTGTTATTTTGGTTAGCATTTCCTTTTTCCACTTAAGGAGCTTTAAACCAGGCAGAGCTGTAATCACTAGGTCATAGGGATAAAAAGAAGTAAGAGGTAAATTTCCATCTTGCTGATAATGTTTGGTTGTATAAATAATTCAGTATGAGCTGAAGGAAGAACCAGTACCCAGGGATATGTCTACACATGCGATTTAACACTATCTTAGAGCTAACTAAAATACCAGGGAATGAGAGGACACATCCACACAGCACAACACAATCCAGTCAGAGATGTGGGTATCAGAACCACTTGTACGGACACAGCTCTGAACCCAGAGCTGACTGACTCAGACAGACAGCAGCTCCACAGTCACACAACAGCTACACTATTAATGATAATGTTGTTCTACATAATTCAGACATATCTACAGTACTGCCCTACTGGTGATTTTCCCAAACCAATAGATTTGAGTCTTTGTTTTCCTTCTCACATAGCATTAAACATTATTCCAGCAGAGTGAAACAGCACCAAAAGATGAATTCAGGGAACCTCAACCCAGAATTTCTTACAGTTGGGAGAACAAGGTTCAAATCTCTATCTTGAACCACAGAAAACTTTAAAATGAGATCTGCTATGTCATTCATTGATTCTGACACCTCTGTTTTACAGCTCTCAAGTCCATTTTTCCCAATTGAAACAATTAGGTGAACTTGACCTACAATAAAATATTTAAATATAGTTGTGGGATGAAAGATAAGAACTACTATGTTCATTTAGAATTCACCAACACATCTTCACACAGCCCTACACTGCACCTACAACATTGCAATGCAACTTAAACCAACAAAGAGCTCCAGATACATGCAAGTTACCTGTTTAAGCTGAATTTCTGAATTAACATGGACATCACAGATTTCACAATGGAAGGTTTTGTTCTGCAGTCCTGAGCCTTTACTGCCATTCTGCACCTTCATTCGGGATCCAGGCCTAGGGTAAGACTTGATGGGACCAGCACCATTCCGAGCTTCGACCATGGTCTTGTGCTTGGAGCCTAATGGGCAAGGCGATGCAGGTGAGCTCATGATCAGCACCACAAAAACATGTCCCTCTGCCTTGGGACTTGGTAACACATTTATCTTCAAGACAGAATGGCTGAAGTCACCACAGACTGGGACTAATGATCACTCTTGTCTCAGTCAGTGTAGTTCCCATGTCCTCGAACTGAAGGCAAGCCAGAAGGCTTTGTGCAAAAAAAGGGAATGGCAGGCATGCCAGACCTCAGCGTTTGGGGGCAGTGTGTGACTGTACGGCCAAAGTCTTTGCTGCTTATTCTTTTGCCAAATTCCATAGAGCCAGTGAATAGCAGAGAAGGGTATTAGCCAAGACTGGGACAGGAACCACAGCAATCCCTCAAAACCTCCCTAGGAACAGTAATACTTCAATAAATATCCTCTGATTCGGAAGAAACGGCTGCTTTGCCCATTCCAAGAATGGATTACAGCTGTAAAACCAGCTTCAGTGGCTTGTTAACAAGCTTTACAGCACCAGCACACCATACTCAGACAGAGCACACTAGGGATTGCTGCTTGTGGCCCAAAAAAAGATGCCTATCTAATCTTCAATAATCAAAAGATTCTAGGACATCTTGGAAGCCTAACAAGCCCATCCTAAAATTATCAAAAATATCAAATAACTATAATTACTCAAAGTTTTACCAGAAAAATAACTGATACCAATGATAATGAGACAAAATATGAAAGAGAGAGAACACTGACATTTTAGAAACCCTAAGTGTTACAGAAACCATTAATCATACTGGGATCCTTAGTGTGAAGGTATGAAGGATCTGATTAGTAAACATGAACTGTAGGGATTTTGTTAGGTAAAAATGTAGGGAGCACATGGAGCACAATTTAAAAAAAATTAGAGAGTGCTTTAATAGAATATCAAACACCACACAGGAAACTACCATTAACAGGACCAGTTTTGTAAATTGATATTTTAAGTTTTAACTACAAGATGCTTCAGTGAAGTGTGGACATCACCTCATTACATTGAATTTAAAAAATGTTAACAGGCAACTGATTTGTACCATATGGACACTCACCTGTATTGTGAGCTTCTAGTTGTGAAAGGGAATTCACAGCCACTTTGCATAATGAACAGTAAAGTAGTTTTTTGGCTTTTTCCTCTTCTGACTCAGTAACTGTGCTAGCAGCTCCATTCGTGTTCTTGGAGGATGAAGCAGATGCTGCAGGTGCCACTGCTGCCACTCCAGGTTTGGGAAGAAAAGGATCCACTTCTGTATTGGACTGCTGACTTGCACTGCTGGGTTTTGCTTTCCCTTTATCTTCTAAAAGAAACAAAATATGTATGTTGTTTTATGCCACACACGCAAAAATCATACAGTAATAGTCCTGTGAGTTTAGTGAACATAACACCACATGGGGCTAATTAATCTCATTTTATAGAAGAGAGCAGAATCCTTGAAATCTTGTTAAAGTCCTACCATGAAATGTTTGTAATTTGGCAAAAGGAGTGATTTTCCTGTTTTTAAGGTTACCAGTGAATATCAATGACTCAACAAATTCATGCCAGCTGTTGTTGCTGTTGTGCTGCAGGCATGGCCAGTTGAAAGGAGCCCAAGCAATCCCAACAGAAGCCAAGGTTAAGGACTCGACAGCACCCAGAAACACACAAATCTTTGCACCAGGGATTTAAAAGTATTTCTCAAAAGCAATACATTTGCCTTTGGAAGGGCTCAAGTTTCTCAAAGTCACTGGGAGCTGAAAGGCTCCAGCGCCATCTTGACGTACATTCCTCATTTCAGTTCCAGGAATTATGGTATCTACACACATGAACACAGTTGCTAATATTTTTATTTTTTTCCAAGAACAATTCCCCATATATTTGTGGATCAGATGGCTTCTGTGCTTTCAGTGCACTCCTTTATCACTTCACAAGCATGAGTCAATCATCTGTGCTCCTGCGAGACCGTAGGCAGGTATTACTTCATTTTGCAGATGGTGATCACAAAGCAAGAGATAAAACGTCCCAGCTGTGCCTACAGAGGAACTTTGTGCCAGAGCCAGTATTCAAATGCTCCCTGCTTGCATGCTGCCTTCAAGGGCTCATTGCATTTGAAGCTGTTCAACTGCAGGCCTTGTGACCACAAGCCATATTTGCTGCCAGCAGTAAAACAAGCTCCATCCATAACAAACGTGGGATGGGAGGGCAACGGTGCAGTGGTGCTGCTATGAGCAACCCTGACAAAACAGACATGAGAACTGACTGAATAAGTGTCACTCTGAACAACTCGAATCAGATTTCATCATCTAAGCAAGTACATCATCTACATATGAGAAACCTCACCGTTTGAAGCCCACAGCTTAGTTTGAAATAGTCAAATTGACTTGAAAAACTAGGTTCTATTTTGAGCATTCATTTTTTAAACATGGACCCTTGCACTTTGTGTTTACAGGTACCAGACTCTGTCTTAACATGCCTTTGTGTATCAGGCCAAGACTGTGCTACCAAGAACTCTGAAAACAGGATTGTACCAAACAAACACTTTCAAGTGTGTACGAACTATGAATAGTCATCCTGAAACTAAACCCCACAGTTGTTGGCATATTTCCCAGAAGTGCATTGCAGTACATCAATTTTAGATTGCTATAAAGCCAGGAGAAAGAAAATTCTAATAAAAGAACTATTATTTTTTAAAATAACAATAAAAATACTTTGAAACTACACAATATGAACTGCAGTAAACACTGAAAATGGTCAAGCACCAAAGACTACTATTATGACCAAATGAATGTTAAAACCAGATTCTGAAGGTATTTTGATCGATAAAGAATGACAAAATAAACTGATGTTAAATTGTACTTCATAGGCTATATAATTTTAAAGTCTCCATAGTAATAAGTCACATCTGCAAAAATCTAGAATACTTCATATGAGTCTTCATAAAATACAGTTTTAATAAATAGCATTTGCTAACATTCTAAATTAAAAGAGTTTTCAATATGGAGAATTTCTCAGAGGTGCTAACATCTACAAATGAAACACACTGAACAGCTGTCATTTGCAAATGTACATTACCAAAAACCAGAATTATTATTGTTGGTTTTGTTCTATGCAATATTATGCCAAACTGCAAAAGACATAACACCAGGATATATGTGAACGAGAGTAGAATAAAGGATGGTTCCACAGTATTTTGCATTTCAGGCCTTAAAGGGAAAAATACACCTACAGAACTGCAAGCTGTATGTTAACATACACCAACTACACTGCTAATTTGGGTTTGATGCTTTTTTATGTTGTTCTCCATGTATTTTTTTTAAACGTACGCATAAAAATATGCTGCTTGTGAAACACATTCTGGAGACAGAAATCATCACCCCTGTGCAACAAGCACAGTGCTTACCCTCCTGCCCACAGTCCCTGCCTACACTGATCACACTGACTCCAACCAGAGGTAGCAGACCTTATGTGTATTGCCATCAAGTGTCTGTGGAGTAACATCCCAAGATATGGAAGAGCATTGTGGGCCACCAATTACCATCATGTGTGATGGTTTCCCAACACTGAATTCAACACATGACTGAAAAACTACAAACTGATTCCCCTCACTTAGCTGGCCAACACCTGATGTAGTATGTTGATTTTTATAATAGTCCCTAGATTTACAGTGTTTTCACTATTCACATTCTAGCAATTCTGGAGAATACAAGATGTAACAAACTAACAAGAAAACTACAAAACTAGAGAGAAGTTACCAGCATGCAGCTGGGCTCAATTGTGCCAGTGTCGCAGCTTTTGGAAAGAACCTCAGTTCGCATAATAATTCCATCATTTGGAAAGCTTCCTGACATAAATAAGCTCTTCATCGATGGGGATGTATAAGAAGAGACATATGCCCCTCTATGAATTAATCTTTCCTTCCACTATTCTAAATGTTTAATGCAGAACATCTTCAAAGACCATAATTGTACGGTTATTATACAGTTTAACTCCCACAGAAAGTACATAGAGCTAAGTGCATATTTGTCACTGCAGTGGGGCCAGAACTGGGTTTTCCTGGCTTCTAAAATCAGAAAATTGCACTTCTTCACATGGGCTTTTGATAACAGCTTATTGTTTCAATCCACAGAATTCTAAACACCATTACTTGCAGTTTTATGTTTGAGACAGAAATGCCAACTATTCAACTGTGCAAAGCACAGGAAATGCAAATTGCATGTATATACAAAGCACGAAGACTTTTTTATTTGTACTTATAGTACAGAGCTAACCAATAATACCTGCACACAGAAATCAAAAAATGTAACTGTTAATGGCTGCATGCATACCCATACTTCCAAACTATTATCACCTTAAAAAATGGATGGGAACTGTGAGATGCAGCTGTAGAATTACACTACTCTTGCTATTTCTGAAGGTACCATTGAGAATAGGCTCAGATTTGTACTGATCCCCACATGGGTCAAGACCTATAGAGCCAGGCAGAGCTCAAACAAGTGCAGGAGTCAGTCCATCCTGCCTGGACCATGGACACATCAGCTTCTGCTGCACAGCTTAGCAGAGCACAGCTGGAAGCATGAGACCAGGGCAGTACCAGCCTACTCCCTGAAGGCAGTAGCTGTGATTCAATCTGCATCAGGGTCAGGTTGAAATGTTCACACCACAACTCATGTGCAAGAAGTTAATTTAAAATCGAATTTGTACTGTTTTCCTATATCTATGTTCCTTTTCCATGCAGAAAAGCCGTATTTCAACTATCTTAAATTCCTGTCTTTAATTCCAGAAAAGTAAATTGATGATTCAGGTTCTTAGTGAAGCCTGAATTAATTCTGAAGTAGAGCCCAGGGAAAATAACTAAAAGCAAGCTATTTAATTATTGCTTTGGGCTTGGTATTATCACTGTTTTTCTCACCCATTACATTGTTTTAATTTTGCTTTGAAGTTGTTTTCACTTATTTCTGCTTGTTTGACTCATGCTTGTGTCAGCGCCATGTTAAAAGTCAAGACTTATTTATCTGATCAGTACTGCCTCATTTTGACTACACGTACCAAAGTCAGGACACTGCAGGGTAACACCTCTCAGGTCCACACCTACAGGTTCTACTGCCTCGCTTCTACAGCTGAAGTGACTCACTGCCCTTTGCAGGTTATGCCACTCTCACTACAGTTGCTGTGGCATAGACAATAGCTCCAAGCCATTAATGGCTTATTCTTTTGAGTCAGAGTGATGCTTTGGTGCACATTAGAAAGAAGCCTTAATTTGGACTTCATGATGAACTCATACATGTTATCTTCAAACACAAAAAACAGTAACTTGATATTCAGATCCTTAATTCAGAATTTACATTTTTGATGAAAATAAAAAGGTGAATTTAAAACTCATGTTTAGATCTAGAAATCTGATAAAGTTGTTCAGTATCAAAAATGTTCATTGCTACTTACACCCCACAACATGCCTATCTGCCCAGTTTTTACCACTGACAATATAAAAAAACATCTTTACAATAAAGTTCTGTTCCACAACAGCTTGTTCAAATAGCAGTTAGAATTAAAATATCCAAGGTACAGATGATATGCAATACACTTGCAAGAACCTTATCCAATACATATGCTGAAAGCTTTTAAATATGAAGTTCTGCTACGACCCTAATAATCCTTAGAAAACTGTCATGTAAATTTTCTGCTGTATGTAATAAATAAACAAATTTGCTCTTACAGAAATTGAAACAGGATAATGTTTCAATTACTGAAAATGCATGTTTTGTGTGTGTCTGCATGTAATAGAAAGTATAACTTTGCACTTGCCTGCTTCTTATATCTACCAGAAATTGGGACTATTGCCCACAACCTGTGCTGAAGGCTGAGCACACAGACAGGGAAGGATCCTGGGACTGAGAAGAGCTGCCCAGCACTGACTGTGATGGAGTTGGCTCCCCACTGGGAAGAGACCATGCCATGCTTACAACCACCCACTGCCCAGCCTCAGCTTCACACCTTCCCTTGTGCCAGGTCCTTCACTGCATCCCCCAGCTCCAGGCACTGAACAGCAGCTGTACACAAAGTACTTACAGCAAAAGGGCAGCACAGACACTACACTGAAGCTCTTTTGAGACTCACTCATTTGCCATCCTCAATATAGAAATCTGTTTTTATATTTCTTTTACCTGCTCACACAATAGAGCACATTGCCAAGTTAGAAGAGAGCATAATGGAAAAATTACTTTTGGCAGTAAAATGTTTATTATCCTCCATTGTAAAGGTAAGAAAAGAGTAAAAACTTGTGCTTCTTTTCTTCTTGAAAAACACAAAGCAAAGAGCTACACAAATTCCAATGCAATTTCCAGCCTAAAGCAGCCACACTACTTTTCTGTCACTGTGTAACTCAGTCACTGCATGGTTATCAGGGCCATACAACTGGTGAGCACAACTGAGGCACGCTAGGGACAAAGCCTCTGGTTCAGTCAGCCTTGTTTATGGTGCTGCCTTACAGCACCACACCACTACTGAAAGAACAACCTTTTAAAAAAAGGACTGGTTGGTGATCCTAAGCACTTCCAACTAACTTCTCACTACTTCCTCTGGTAACTAAAATCAAAAGTGATTTCTGAACGGAAACATTCATATTTTATTTATGGGATACTGAAAGTGTGGTGCAAAGATTGGCCTCTGATAGCCTTGAGTTCACCTAAGTTGTGCTACAGGGAGCTGCTATTAGTTTGAAGTGTTGATTTTGGAGACTGGGAAAGTCTGAGGGAAAACAAACATATCTCCCATACTGGTAAAGCTGCACTGAGTGAAACAGATTTTCAGGTTCTCCCTGTAATTTCAACAGCTACGGATATGCCTGTGAATATTGGGCATGCATGAGCTGCATTAAACAACCTCTGAAGCATGCAGTGATTACAGAACAGGACAAGGAAATCAATAAGATTGTCAGAGTATTGCATTAAACGTTCTTTCCCCAAACAACTGTGTAGCAAAGGTAAAATCAGTTGCATTAATAATAGCAGTAGACAATCCAAGAAATTTTGCTGAAAAGCAAATCAGTAAAGCTAAATTAGAATCAATAAACACAAAGTAAAAATTCATCTGTTGAAAAATAAAATTCTCAGTTTAAATTTGATGTGTTAAACGCTCGGTGTGTGGGAAATAAATTTAAAAACTGACAAATTTAATTACATTTTTTCCCACACTTTATAAAATATACCCACTGACAATGCTGAAGATAGCTGAGTTACTTGAATAGTAACTCAACAGTTACCTTTTTGACCTCTCTGTTCTAAGCTTTCTGCGCATAGAAGTTGCTCCCCAGACCAAATGATCAGTTTAAGAGAAGAGATGACTGCTGCAGACAGGCATGAAACCACAGAGAGACACAACAATCAATCACTGACACAGGCACCATTGTGGCAGTCAGACTTCTCACAAGTGTTTTTCTGTTCTTCAGTCCATCCCAGCGAAAGAGAAATTTTCAGAGGTGAGAATAAAAGAAGGAAGTTTTGCAACTGATTTCAGGGAACTCTTCAGAAATAGGGCCAGGAAAAGCAGGAAGCTGTACTGGATGCTGGTTTCAATGGCTGTGTGTGGTAGGTGTGAGACAGCATTTGAAAGTGTACAAAAGACATACAAAGGTATGGAGAGCTTTGATAGTGAAGGACATAAATTTGGAGAGAGAAAACTCAGTAGCTTGACCCATACCACAGAAATACTGTAACAAAATTTGCAGCATTTAAAACAAAAACATTAGAAAGTTTCCAGCCAAAGAGACAACAAGCCTGGCTGAATGTAATTAAGGGAGATGTTAAGAAACCACAACAAAATAAAATCAAGGTGGGGAAAACTTATTCAGTCACACTGTACTTGTAGGAATGCCTAACCAAACCTTAGGATCTACCCTGGAACACAGGTCTGGGGATAGAACGAGAACAGCCACAAATAATTGGAAACAATACCTGCTGTACATCTCTTTGGCCTGATACAAGATTTGAAGGGAGGAGATGATTAGTGACTGAATTAACAGGACGACAAGAAGGGATTCCTTCAGTGTATTAGCAGAAAAGTTACTGAATAGAAATTTAGACAATAGCTCAAGTAAGAAAAGCCAGTTTCAAAACAGTGTTCTTCACAGAAAGCATTTTCTTCTGGTTCACAATGCTATAGAGGAATAAAGCACACTCGACAGATAATTAATTCTTTTTATGAAGGAAAAGATCAACACTATAAGTAATATATGCCACAAAGTTAACAGCAAGCCAGCAATTAAGTTACTAGTGGTCACAACCTTTACAGCATTTTTAAGTACTCTGAATCTCAGAATCACACAAAAAAAAACCCCAACAGAACAAACAACAAAGAGCATTAGATTATTTCTTCACACTCATTAAGATGGAGTTAGCAAACTTGGATAAGGTATTTCAAAATAGTTTTTGTTTTATCTGCACATTTGCTGAATAATGAGACTCTAATGGTTGTCAGACAAAATACCTACTTTCTCACCAGTTGTGCAGTCTACTGAGAAATGAGGCTGAAAAACCCGTAGGGCTCTGTTCTAGAAAAATTCCACTGCAAACCTACATGCAAATCAGACAGCACAGCATATCTCTTAACCCTTTGTTTACTTATAGTTTTTGTAAAATGTTTTTTCTTGTACTTCAGGTCTGTATGAAAAAGAGCTACGTTTTATATAATGAAATAAATCTGATGCAGTCTAAATAGAATAAATTTTGTCTCTATACAAAGATGAGAAACAAATGGAAGCTATAAATATAAAGCTTTTAATCTCAAACACAAATGTGCCCTGATACAAGCTGCAACATATTTTCTTAAGATGGTGAAGCTACATCAGGAAATGTCTGGATGGCTGTGCAATATTAGGTGAACTTGGTAGCTAGACTGATTATTTGATTAACTGCATCACTACACTCCAACAGGCTGAGCCAAAGCATCTTTTTTCACTTCGGAAGTACTGCTTGCATGGCTACAGTACAGCAGTGATTTTGACAATTTCTTAGATATTTTATTTATGATTTGGCATACCAAAGGCTCATACAAGGAACCTGTGTTTTTTTCAGAGGACGAAAGTACTTGTAACCGATCAGATTAAAGATGTGATGTTACAAAGGTTTGGTTTTGCAATTCTGATTCTGTTTAATTTTTATGAAAGTGAACTGATGAGAATTTAGAAAATATTCAAAAATACACTTATTTCTGCAAGCGTAAAACCTTGCCCTGCAAAATGTATTTCTGTACACCTTCCTGAACTGAAAGTTCCTGCTGCCTAAATTACTGGGATATCTGGGATGATCCTGCCGTATTGCCTATGATCTTTAACCAATTCCTTACACATTTGGAGATGCTTAGGGAATTTCCTTAGATTGGCTGGCTAGTGTCTTATTTTACAGATTAAGATCAAGAAAAATCTGTACACACTCACCAGCAGGGGAAGAAAAAAAAAAATGCTGGCATATACATATAAAACATATAGTAAAATAACTGCAAAAATTGTTATATATTAATGAAGAGCATTCAGATTTCCAAAGCCTCTTATTTAATACTTCAACACAATGCAATTTCTCTGTGCAAAAGCTAGAAGAATAAGAAGGGTTGGTTTTGTACTGTTAGCCAAAATGCAGGAGTGTATGTAGCATGTCTGGAGAAAACAAACTGACTTTGAACACTCACTTAAGGCCATTTGCATTGTGTCTCCACGTCAGCTGCTGATCATTAATGATATTTTATAAAATGCACATTGTATCAGACTTCTCTTTTCCAAATTTGAAAAAAGATTATTACAATTTCTAGCTTCATCCTCCTCCTCCTCCAGTTTTTAGACCTAACAGGGTGAGCAAGTAACTATGGCAAATGCAGCATGTTACTTCTGGAGAAAATCAGCTTGTCTACAAACACCAATACAGAGCAATTTCCTAGTGTACAGTGCCAATAGTTAATTTCTCAGTCACATGTTGACTGGTTTGGAAACACCACTAGAAGTTTGTTCTGAGTGTTGTAAAACTCAGCAAGATCAGTAGCACTACAGTGCTGGCAATTGGAAATAATGTGGATCTAAAACACATCTAGCAAGTGTGAATGCTAATTTAAAGAGTATCCATAAAGTGAGATCATCCAAAAGCTCAGTCTTCCTGGGTCCTGTTGCTTTACAGCCAAGCAAATTTACTTTCATCTTTTCTGAAATATGCCAGTCTGTTTTGGCTGGAATAGGAAAATTTGTGAGTTGGAAAATTTTAATATGGTGTGAGCAAAGCTTGAAATACAGTATAAGATCTCCTGTTACAAAATATGACTTTCCTCTGGGTGAAAGCAAATGTTTTTTGCTGGTTATTAACTTATCTTTGTCTGACACCAGACATCTATTATTTTGAAAATATTTTATACTCCCATTCCAAATTCTGCTAGATTTATTTTTGAGGTCCTGAAATTCCAACTTTCTATAGTATTGCACTGTCTTTTAAATTTTTAATAATGTACAAATGCTTAGAAAAAAAACTTTCCAAGATTATAACAAACCTGCAGTAGTCTGCAGAGTCATCCTTCACTTCTGCTTAGTCTCAGTTCATCTCAACTGTAAAAATAACATTGGCTCCCCCATTTATGAATTTGAAATACATTACTGGAAACATATTTCACTTGCTGCTGGTGCAAAACAAAAATCTTAAAACTCTGTGGTCAGATGCTGAAGTGCTCTGGAACTTAGTATAAAATTTATGGGCATCTAAATAAAAGAATTAAGGAGAACTGACACACTACGCAAGTACATTCTCATGGGCCTGCATCTGAACTGCTCACTCGGTACTTGCCCAGGCAGAACTGCCATTAGTCAGCAATGAAACACTCGCCTGCACTGCAATTAAATGACATCTGCAGTTGTGCCTTCTCGCCCACTTCACAGCAGGTTTGCCTGAGGACTGTGGGTATTTAGTCATGTCCTCAAGATTTGAAAAATAAATTGCATTTCAGATATAACTTGTCTAACCAACACTAAAATATTTTCCCTCTCCTTGAAAACAAGTGATAAGGAAATAAGGCGTAGCCTAAAGTTTGTAGAAATAATTTTTCTACTATAGGAAATGTAGTATACTTTCCCCTTCACCGCTGAAGCAACAGCACTGGTCCTGACCCATTCTTTTACATTTGGACACTAAATTCATTCAAGGGCTCAGAGAAAAGGAAGAAACTTAAATTTTGCAGATTCAACACAGCCTTTAACTTCGCACAACTGGACACAGAGAAAATTTTATTCAACTAACAACTGTATGAATAATCACCGGAATCCTGTTACCTATTCGCTGATACTAGTGAAAAATACGTATCTGGTATCAGAAGAACTGCCTTATTTCCTTAGTAATACGTTGCATCAACAAGTTTTGTGATGGTATTAAGTACGGATGAAGTTATTTCTCCCAGGGTTGTTAAAAAACCCAACAGAACCAGCAGGCATCTTTTTAACAACTTTTCCATTCTCGACAATTTAAAGGGCTAATTTCAGTCCTGCATAAATAAAAAGAATTCTTATTGATTTGGCTTTCTTAGTCATCTAAAAACAAAACTAGGCCGTGGTTCACAAATTAGTTTTTCTTAGGCAGAAAATGCTTTCACTCATCATCAAAGTAAAACCATGTAAAGGTGATAGAAGGATGTATTTTATTTCTCTCATTTGCAAATTTTACAAAACCTCATTACATAACCCTTACTTCTGGATCATCTTTCATCCCAAGAGAAAATTGCAAAGGAGACAACTGATACTGGTATCTGTCTCAACTCTCTTTTTGCTAGATGCTTGGATTTTGTCCCACTTTCCTGCCTTTTCCATTTCCTCACCCGAAATCTCAAGAACCCTTATAAAGAAGTATGTGATATGTAATTGCTCTAATGGTGCCCCACCTCTCTTGTATTATGTCCTCTATGGGGAATATACATACATACATTTGCTAGTAATTTTTGTTATTTCATATCATTCCCTTATCACCATCATCCTAGTAAAAAAAAAAAAAATCCTACCTACTGGGATATTCAATAGGCAATTTTATATTCAATCATTAACAGAACAAACAAGAAAAACTATTCCTGACTTAACAATATGAAAGAGGTGCTAAAAGATTCAATGTATATAAAAGGATTCTTTAAATGATGACACACTTCTACCTAAAAACATTCCAGTACCTGACAGCATCCCTGGCCCTGCTCCCATTGTCCAGCCTCACTAGTAGAGTCTATTTTGATTGGCCAAAAGCCTATCTCTACTTCTCCTTGAAGAAAGAAAAACTTTCTATCATTTTAAGAATGCTAGTAAAAGAATGCTATGAAATTCACATTTTTAGAACTTGAGTAAGTAGAAATACTAGAGGTATACAGTTTTAATGATATGGGACACATGAATGCCCAAGCACAGAGCAGAGCACCCAAGAGTCTTATTTCATCTTACAATGTATTTTTGATCCAAAGCTTATGCTTATTTTACTGCAGGAAACGAAAAACCTTACCATTCCTTCAAAAGAAAAACCTGGTTGCATATATTTCTTATTGCTGTAATAACTGGAGAGAGAAAAGTTTGACCTTTTCCAGTTCGAACAAGAATTGCAACAGCTCATCAGTGTACATGTGTCAGCTGCAGAGCTTGTTTTGCAGCTAATGGCACCTATAATCAGCTTTCAGTAGAGCTGCAGAATTTCAAACGTGCTAGCATTATAGACACACCAAAGATTTCTAGGAGCTCCCGGGAGCTTCTCAACACCAAAATGCACAGTATGACTGCTTTTCAGTTCAGATTTAAAGATACACGTGGAAAGATGAGGTTTGAATACCCACTTTTGAAAAGTATGAACAGTAGGACTAACAAATAAGAAAGTATTTAAAGATCCCGACCTATTATAATGATTTCTTGTTAACAGACTTTGACTTGCTAATTTTTCTTTTGGCTGACCTTTCATCCTAAGAGCATAAACCAAACAGCACTTCCTGAAAGAGCTGCTGAAATTACCTGCCAGAAAATGTCCAGAAGCTATTTACTATTAAATCAAATACAGGCATTGTATGTGCCATGAATGTAAGTACACATATGATACTTCCAACAGTGCAACTGTGATGAATTTATGAACATTTATTAATCATATTTTATATTATCAATTGTAAAAGCATTGTGGTCAGGCAGAAAATTCTATGCTCTGCCATTACCTCTGTTTTAGGGGTAGATTTTCAACAGATGGCAATATAGAATGATCTTCATATGGCTGTGAAACGCTGAATCAAAAAAGAACAAAGCTTACTATCCTCAGAGGATGTAATGGAAAAATGCCCTTGGAATGACTCTGCCTGGTGGCTGAATCAGATTGAATTTACTACTTAGTTGATGGTAAACTAATATCTTTATCTAACAGAAATATGCCTGTGCTTAGCAGGCACTATCTGAATACACATAAGCACAGATGCATGGTTATTTTTTAAGTATAGCTTCAGCAGAATTCTTTATGTCAGCATAAATGTGAAGAACTGATGAGGCTCATCAGTAGCTTTTGATAGAGGCCAGACATAAGCACAAGCATCATTTCTGAGGGGCATACGACAGAACCTGTAAATAGGGCACACTGACACTCTGGGGGACAGCAACCCAAACACAGCGTTGTCCTGTTCCTCTCCTAGAGCCTCTCCTTATCCCTGCCCCACCTCTGTCCTAACCTATTTTGAAGCCTAGAGGACTTTGGTACATTGCACAGAATAATAAGATTGAAGAATAATTAGAAACACCCTAAGCTTTGAGGTTTTTATAATGGTATCTGTGTGACAAATAACCTCGAGTTTCCCAGAACAGACAGACCACAGTTCAGCTGGGGAGGTTGTATGTCTCTGGCTCCTAGCTACCTCTGAAGGATCACACAAGAAACTGTTGATTTGAGCTATGCAAACAAGACATTCCTTTAAAATGTGTGGAAAACAAGGTGATAAATGGAAACAAATGCTAAGGTGAAAAGGAACTTTGCTAAGAGATCTGGTATTATTTTTAGCATTACTCCAAGTAAAGAGTTTGTAAAGTTTGGAATTGAAAGTTTGTAATGTTTGCATGTACAAGTTTGGAATTTAAGCAGAAAGATTTTTAAAATAAGCAATGAAAGCAAGATGACTAAGGGAGTGTCCTGATGGTGGACTTGTGAAATACAAACTGAGCCCTCCACTGGGACATTTCACCTCATTGGTAGCTGATGAATACACAGCACTGGCAGTGGGGACGCTGGAGAAATCCAACACATCATAAGCTTCCTGAGTAAGGTAATTCAATGTGTTGCACATTGCTTTAGGAATAAAAGGAAAATATGCTCGGTTTTGTTGCGAAAGCATCCACAGATAGCCCTTGACGAACCAAAACCCACAGACAAGACCTGAAGGTCAACTTTTCTAAGTCTGATAAAGTTTGGAGTTGCCAGTCATGTCTAACGGGCCAACTCATTACCACATGTCTAAATGACATCAAGTCATTTATTAGGTCCATCAACAGGTCCAGGTTATTTTCCAAATGTCATCTTCTTCACTCAGTGTCAGACACTGTGCCACACTCCAGCATGACAATGTTCCTCGAATAACCTCCAGCTAGTTTGAGTTATGCAGCTGTAATGACTGGAGTAACTCTTACAGGACCCCATTAGGATGAAGAAGCTGGCAAAAACCTTTGGAGTCACAGCCTCTTCCCGCCGCTCTTGCTATATATAGTAGATCAGCACAGGACTGCACAGCTGCTGGAATGCCATCACTGTGCCCCTGTGCACTGCCTGCAGAGCTGCCCTGAGACAGTGCCACAGAGCAAAGCTGTAGTACGAGGGTCAGGATTTGAAACAGGTTCTAGCATTTGTCTGAGTTAGGTGTGCAACGTTCTCTGTTCCTGTACCAGCTGAACAAAATTGGGTTTCATAAAGCATCCAAAGGGTTTAGCTCTACCTACTAATTCCCTAGTAGCAGAGTCTTCTGCTGTTACTGGAATGAGGACTGAACCTGAAATGCCCATACCCATCATTTCACAAACAGGCACAAGGCCAACAGAGCATAAAGCAAATGATCAAAGGCAGAAAGAAGATCACCTTTTATAATCTGAATTACGAATTTAACTCTTGAGTAGTTTTAAAACAGCTGCATTTACTTTCTGATTTTCATATCAAAAGCAAAATGCAAAGAAGTTGATACCACATCATTTGTAGGCTTCATTTTGAATTATTTATTTTGATTTAGAAGTATGATCAAAGAATTTCTCTTTGCTTGATAAGTAAACAGTAACATTTCAATCCAGTCATTATATGCATTCCTGAAGGATTCATCACTATAAGCATCTTGACTATGCTGACCTGGGGTCAGAGACACCATCTTCTACTGCATTCTTAGAGCTATATTTAAACCTCACTTTAAATATTCTGAAGTATGTTGTGTACTGGTTATCACCCCTGCCCTTGTCTAAAGCAATGCCATACATACACGTATCCTTCTGTGCAGCCATCTTGAAAACCCTTCCACAGGAAGGAAGGGAATCTTTGCCACTATACTGAGTTTCCATGGCTAAGCTGTGGTACTGGGAGGTCTACAGAGGAGGTTCCTGGGAAAAGCTGTCAGAAGTTTCCCTTATGTTTGACAGAACTCGACCCACGAGCTTTTTGCTATATTTTCTCTCCCTGGCCCAGCTGAGGGTGGGAGTGGTAGGGTGGCTTTGGTGGGCACCTGGTATCCAGCCAGGATCAACCCACCACAGCAAGAGCAGCTCCCAGCGCTATTAACACAGCTCTTCTGTAACCACATCTCAAAGCAGCTACAAAAAAGCTTGCAGTGTCACAGGAGTGATTTTCTAGCATATGAAACTGTTCTATAGCCATTGCTAGACCTTCCCTGTGTGGTTTGAGAAACTGTGTGGGAGACAGGTTATGAATGCACGCCCTTTGGCCACACCTCCAGTCTGCAAATACCCATCAGGACAAGGAGAGCTGGCCCAGCTACAGCAGGAGAACAGCAACCTTGTCACACAATCTGTGGCGATCTTTTCCTATCTCCAGAGTGAACAGGGTAGGATAGTGGTATTTACAAGTACCAATTAACAAGTATTTTCTGAACAGCAAGGAGTTTTGAGCTTAGACAATGACATCACATAGTAGCCTAACACAGTTAGAGTAAAACCATGTTCAATTAAACCCACTGATATCCACTTACCTGAGGTTGCAGCCACCTGCACCATTCCTGCACTTGGCTTTATCCTTGTATGTTTGCTGCTGATCAATTTCCAAATGCCATTTCCGAGTCACATTGTATTATTAACATTAGCAGGGAAGAACACTCTCACAATGTGAGCATAGTCATGCTCAGACCACAGTCACCCCTTTCCATTGGGCTGGGGCCACTTCTCTCTGCAGGAGCCCATGTTCTTCTGGAAACATCCCAAGAAACCTTAAAGATTAATTTAACTTTTGTAGCTCTACGGGCAGCCCCATTTCTCAAGCTGAAAGGAACAGCAGTAGAGAGACCACTGCATCATAAATTTTGAAAAATAAGGACTGAGTGAATTTGTGTTTTGCATTTGATAGATTCATCACTAGCTGAGCTAACAGTGAAATTATTTTTCCTGTTAGTACTACAGTGGTGAATGTTTTGGATTTCATGCTATGTCTGACCCAAAGAACACATGGCTCTGTAGCAAACTTAAACTTTGAACCTTTTAGTTCAATATATGACAACTGTTCTGTCTGGCATGCTCCAAATCATTCATCATTATCTCTTTCAAAATAACAGCACATCAGAAAGGGTGCTTACTCATGCACCTCATCAAAGGTTCTGTCCCTTTATTAGCAGACCTAAGAGAACAACTGCAGTTTATCAGTTTACTGTAATGCTCCGTACCCTTTCCACACTAAAACCCATGGAAGTACAGCAGAAAACAAAAGATCACAAGAACTCAAAACTCTCTTCTCTGTATAGCTTCTCCTTCTACTCTCCCATACACAAGAAAAGGACACCAGAAATTATACCTGCTTGATGAACACCTCTCAGGAACTCTCCAAAGTACAATGGCTAAACAGCAGCTTCCCAAGTGGTGGAATTTAATTCTCTTCCTTGATTTCATTTAGTTTATATGCATCTAATACAATTTTTTCAGACCTACAGCACACATACACTCTTTCAAATCCTCCGTCCTGAAGGCAGAGTCGCTGGTCAGCAAGTCAAGCAAAACAGAACCCACATGGCAGCATCTTTCAGGATGGACCAAAAGTTAGGACTTCTCATCTACCTAGATGCCAATTTTCTTCAAACTAATAGGATTTATAGGGCTAATTTATAGGATTTATAGGATTAAAATCTCTTAATCTCTTTTTTTTTTAAATTTTGGACACTAGGAAATACAGTCAAAATTGTGAAGATGCAGCCAGAAAATAGCAAAGTCTCATTTCCTCTGGAAATTAGGATTAAAAAAAGACCAAAAATACAAACATGAACTGAAATTCTTAGTATTAGCGATCTAAGGGAAATTAAAATATTCCTAGAAAGTTAATATATAGTACTAATGCATTTCTCAGAGAATGAAAGCTGTGTCAAAAGATTCAGAACAAAATGGTATAAGTTAATTTGCTCCAAAGCAAAAAAAAAAAAAAAAAAAAAACAAA
>VZTN01006515.1:48721-61532 GCA_013400515.1 Erpornis zantholeuca
TTAAGGGGTGGAATCACTATCCCTGGAACTGTTCAAAAACCATCTGAGTGTGGCCCTTGGGGATATGGTTTAGTGGTGAACATGGTGGTGGCTGGATTTGATTATCTCAGAGGTCATTTCCATTGTCAGTGATTCTATGTTCTATCTCAGATCCTGTGTTCATTTGGTGCCAATACAATTGGTAATCTCTAATGAAAAAAAATCTGTTGAAAATACCACAAAAGCTTCTGCCAGTAACAGTTAAAGCACAGAAAATGAACAGCTGAAACACTGAACAGATATGTAATAATCCTGAAAAATTCTGTTATGGAGTAGCAATAAAGATGGATTTTTTTCCTGCATAGCACAACAATTTTTTACAGAAATTCAAGCTAAAAAACAACAACAAAAAATTAACACATCCTAAATATAGTCAGAATTAAATACTGTAGAAAGAGCACCTCTCAACACCTGTGTTCCTGCCCACTTTTATACATCAACTTGATTACAATGGCAGCACAATGGCAGTGCTCCTGTTAGACAAGGACTACAGAGGAACTGTGCAAGACAGGAGGAGCAGAGAGGTATTTATGTTCATAACATATTGTTATTTTAATGCACAGCAGATGCCAAACTATAAAGCTCTCTTTCTTAATAATAAGATGTCTATCAAATGTTTGATCACTTAGTTTACCTGTTAGAACCATTCCATAAGAGTATGCATATTTCTTTGAGTATATAAATTATGAAGAATTTAGACTAGAAGCATAACTCTAATAAAAATTACATAAGATGATAAATTAGGAATTAGTGTTGAAAAATATAGTTTAATATCATTTTCTATTAATAATAGATGTAATTGAAGAAATCTACAAGCCTGGCCTGTTCATACATTTTTTACACCAAAGATATGCATTAGTTTTTCAATTCCATCCTTTTGGATTTCTAAAACCTAATGGCTCAAAATACTGAGGTAGATTATTATTGAAAAGAACACAGAAAAACCAAGGAGCTGTGAATATCAGCCATGTCATAAGAATTCAACTCATATTTTAAATGCCTTACCAAACTTAGTTAAAAGCTCCGTTAAATAGCTGTTATTTGAACAGAACGTTCATCATGTTATAAACCTGTACCCTATAATCATGCGGTATTTCTGTCATGTTGGAGCTAACAACTTTCATCATTTTGTCAGTTCTGTCTACAAAACAGAAAATTACCTTCACAAGTTCCTGAGATTTATGCTTTTAATTACCTCCTATCCGCTTCACTACCCCCCATACCCAGAGGATCAATATAGTCTTATTTATAAGGAAAATGTAAAACCTTTGACAAAAGACAATGACAGTTCTGTAGATTTTTATGTGATGCTATTGATTATTTTGTTTATTATCTTTCTGACAGCATGAGTGATTCATTTAAATTTGCAAAGTCAACTTTTGGTTATACTTGCCTAAACTTCAGAAATTTGTCCTCTGTATTTTTAAAAAGATGAGCACTATCATCATTTTTACTAGCTCTAAATGCATTCAGTGATAAGATGACCTTCATTGTCTCTTACTACCAAATTGTTACATCTGCTCTTCTGATCTGCCTACAAGGTGTTTCCTCCTGATTTTTGAAGTCACCTGGTTTTTGAGGTAACTTGCAGTCATCACCCACACAGCAGCACACTGTGTAAACACAAGTTTATTTTCAATCCAATTATATCCTATGGACAGGATGGTGCCTACCAGGCTGTGCCACAGCCAAAGACATTTCTATAAGAAACAGAAAGTGTGCAAAGGGAAGCACACACTTATTTTAGGCACAATCAACAGATGATAAAAGCTGTTTACAAAAAGAACACCACCAAACAAAAATCAGATCCATAATGTGTGTGGACTGCTGGCATCATGTATTTGCAAGTTTGGACTATAGAGAAGTCTGACTGCTGAAAAAAGGGACTGGATTAGTACTGACATTATTGTATAGTGCCTAAGCTCCTAAAACTCTGTGGAGCATCACAGAATCTTTTGGGTTGGAAAGGACCTTTAAGAACAAGTTCAAATGGTAACTCAGCACTGCCATCTTCACCACTAAAACATGTCCCTACACATCTTTTAAATACCTCCAGGGGATGCTGACTCCACCACTTCCCTGGAGAGTCTGGTCCAATGTTTGACAACTTTCTTATAGTAAAGAAATTTTTCCTAATATCCAATCTAAGCCTCCCCTGGCCCAACTTGAGGCAGTTTTTTTCTCATCCTATCACTTGTTTCCTGGGAGAAGAGACTGACACCCACCTTGTTACAACCTTCTTTCAGGTAGGCATAGAAAGTGATAAGGTAACCCCCGAGCCTCCTTTTCTCCAGGCTAAGCAATCTCAAGAATCTCAAGACTAAACAACAAAATAATGAGGGAGGAGAGGAGAGAAACTACTTGAACACAAGGTAATGATTCAGATAAGGAGAAAAGAGCAATTCTGCAGAAGGCAGATATCCTTCCTACCACAACTCACTTTCCCCTTATGGCTGCAGGGTACAGGGTCGGATGCCATAACAGAACAGACACCCTGGGGACAGTCTGGCCAGCTGCTGGAAGACTTATTGCCACAAACCAGTTGAGGAAAATGCTGCAGATTCATCTGGTGCCCAGAAAGAATGGGAAAGAACGAGCCAGGGGTAGGCAGAGAAGGAGTCTCTATGGGATAAAAAAGAGTCATTTTCCCTCCTTGCCCTCTTGTTACTGGACCCTCTTACTGATACCATGCGGATTCAGCAAACTCACTGTTGTGATTTAGGAATGGTATTCCCCAATTTAGTAATAAAGTACAATTTAGTAGCAGCTAAAACCATGTGTCACTTCACTTCCCCCCTCAGAATGGAGGCACAAAAGAAAAAGATCATGGGAGGTAAGAACAATTTAATGGAAGCAGCAAAGAGATACGAAGATAAGCAGTAAAAGCAACAATATTAGAAACAAAAGGTATATAAAAAAGAAGCTCCTAATAATATATAATAGGGGACTGCTCCATCCGGCACATTTACATGAGTGGAAGGACCCCCTTCATGAAGAGAGTCCCTTTTCCCCCTCCTAGCAATGATGTGAGGAGATATAAAACAATCCCCAGGCCTTGGCCATGCCATTCCCAGCTACTGCAAAAAATTAGCCCTCTCCTGGGCAGACCCAGGACACCCAACTCAAGATGATTTTTGTTTTTGCTAGAATGTCTGTATATATAATTAATATCACCATCCAAACTAATCCCAGAATTCTTAAAAGGAAAAAAAAAAAAGTATTTTTTCAAAGGTTAAGGTAGATCTTTCGCAACATATCTTGCTTCCTCTTGGTGGATTACTGTTACACCCCTGGCTCTGGTGGCCTTCAAGTTACTGTAAAATCTGACTCACTATCACAATCTGTTCTGTGGAGAGGATTCTTCCTCTTCTACTGCCTAGTCTCTCATGGTAGTAAATATAACTGAGTATTTCTCATTTTTTCTGAGCTGGATTATAAGATAAAACAATAGCCTGAAATTCACTGACACATGAGTTATTGCTGCACTGGAGCACATGGAGATAATGCTGTGTCATCACCACGAAGAAATTAAGAAGTAACATGGTGTTTACAAATAATTTGATGCAAAGATGCAAACACCTGTTTATTCCAAAACACTGAAGCACATCCAATTGCAAGTGTTAATGGATAATGTTTTTCTTCTTTTTTAAACTATTTTCAGAAAGAGTATGTTCCTTTGCAAAACAGAATTAAGTTAATGCAGACTAGAATAAGTACATCATTGACAATACTGTTTAATCAACCTCATTAACTATCAATCCTCATAAAACTACCCTTCCTAAACGAGATTTCTACCCTAATTCAACTGCACTTGAGTCCTTGTATCTACTACCATTAAAAACCTGTTTAGGAAAGAGCCCTTTTCTCTATTCCCTCCTCACATTTTTTTTCCCCTTTCACCTTCTCTATTCCTGTATTTTTATGCTCCTTCTTCTCACTGAATCCTGCTTCTCTCCTTCCTCCCTTCAAAATAAAAGAATGAAAGAAAAGGAAGTAGAAATAAACCAGAAGGTAAATTGAATGAGTGGGGTTCAGTTCTAGAGGCAGGCATCCCATATAATTTGGAATGTCCTTGGGTGTCCTCTGTCAGTTAATCAGCCTGTTGGGGATGTCCCAGACACCTCAGGTATTCGAACAGCAAGACACTTAGATCTAGGCACCTAATCCCACTCTGAGTTCCAGCTACAGAATCTTAAGAAGATCATGCAAAAAACGCTGAAGCAACCTCAGTTATCATTGCTATAAGGCTGATACTACTTTTACAGATAAAACTCCCCTGAAGGACTTCAAAGTTCAGGCTATTAAAACAACTTCTGTTTGCTCTTAGTTCAGAGATGACATTTTATTTTTCTGTTTCTCAAGACTTTAAATGACCTCTTCTGTACTAGAGTTGAGAGATTGGAAGGGGTGTCCAAACTAGCTGAACCAGAATTTATTAGCAGAAATGGACAACCTCCAATTTGACCAAAATGCAGCTAAAAATATTAGAAAAGTACAGGCAGGTTATGATGGTTAATGTTTGTAAGTATGAGTCAAACCCTTTAATTTCTTTTTTTGGAAGAGAACATGTAAGGTTAAGCCTAGACAAAATTCAGAATTTGTACACAGAGGTTGTCTTCATGCTGTACTTTAAAATTGAAGACTGGGAGATCCTGAAGAGTTCAGTTAGAAAATACTGTTCAAATTATAACATGGCAGAAGAAAAATCATTCTAGGAATTTTATTTTTGAAAATACAGAAGCCATCACTTCAACATGTGTTTACTCCCACATTCAAGACAACCTATTTTTAAATATTTAAATTTTAAAATTTTCTCCCATCCCTGATCTTTCTTTTCCTGCAGGTAGCTGCAGATTCCTGCCTCTGAATCTGACACCAGAATACTCTCACCAAAGCTAAACCTGCAGATGCATAAGCAAAAGAAACCCAAAACCTTTGCAATTCACTGTATTAATTTAGTGGGAGGTTTGATGACTATAAATTGACTAGTCTGATTTTTTTTTTTTTCAGTCTATTGATTCAGACCAGTGAGTGTCCACAGCACAAGGAAAAGATTGCAGGCAAGGAAACCAATTTTCTTCTCACAGATGAGTACCTACTGTCTGTATGCTGCTTGTGCAATTGATAAAACACCACCAGTATGAGGCCAGAATCCTCAAGCATCATGCAAGTGAAATTCATTTAGGAGAATAAAAATAAAAACCCAAAAAGATACTTAATTGCTTAGTTTTGCCATTTTTATTTCATTTAATTGGATCATTTAGGTCAGAGACAGCTCAAAGGAATGAAATGCCTGTCAACAACAAGAAGTATGTCAGCCTTGTAGAGCTAGCAGAAACTGCAAGTGTAAAGTGACTGTACTATAAAATCTCATTCAGCAATGTGCTACACTGAAGTTTTAATGCAAATTAATAGAGTTTGATGCTACTCAAAAGCACATCACAGGGTGGAACCGATTCTCTGAAAGATTCAGCAGTTACAAGGTTCACACCTATCTGACTCCCTTCTTCCCCAGTCAGCAAAGGATGGATTGTAAAGATTATTCCACACCCTGAGCATAATTCCACATTATTTTTGGTCCCAGGGGACCAAAAAGAAAAATATATGCAGAGTCCGGATTTTTCTTTCTGCACAGAAGCACCAACAAGCTAAGAAAGAACTGAGCCTGCAGAGCTTAGCTGAAACTCCATTAGCATTAGCACAGTGAAACTGTAACAGCACAGATCATGGGGCAGGAGGATAGGGGAGAATAACACCCAAATAAAGTAAGACCTCACTCTCAGAAAAAAAGATTCAAAACATGCTCAAATAAATAATTCTTAAGGTCAAATGACTGAACCTGAAGAAAATATTTAAAATGTTATGTACAGCTTCTCATGAGAAGTTAAATAGCCCAATGAAAGGCTAGAAAACTTTTAAAATACAACTACTACACACTATGAAGACTTATTCTCCAAATATTCTGTAGAGAGTAAGGTGCTGCATTTCAGCATGTAAAGTATCACAGTCAGGGTGCTTTATCCTTTCTTACAACCATTCATTACAAAAGGATGATGGTATTTTCTAGTAACTATATCTGAATATATTTATCAAATTTAGAAGAAAGAGCACACCACCCTATTGAATACACCTGGCCCAGAAGGAGCAGCATGGCTACAACTGGCCATGGTTTCGTGATGCCACTATTTAAAGCAGAATATGATATGCACTTTTTGTTCTACTTTGTAAGTCTAGATAGGAAAAATTGCTTGGTTGAAAGGTGTACAAAATCATAAACATTTCAGCTATTTGTTTGTTTGTTTCCAGCCACTCAATTGTGATTCAATTTGTCTGCCTGAAGTGCTGTTTGTCCTGAAGGTCAGAATGACTCCAATAGGGACAGGACCCATCATCAGAGAGACCCTGACCTCACGAGGAGAGGGAAGAGTAAGACAGCCTGAGCTGCCTCACTGGTGATGTAGTAAAATCCAGCTTAAAAGCAAGATCTGTGAAGCCAAAGGAAATTTAAAAAAATGTTATTGGTTCCTTGATTTAATCAGTAAAAGTAGATACCTGGACCAAGTATCAGAACAGAAAAATTTTTTTTCCCTCTTAAATCTTTACCTTAAAGTAGAAAGACAAGCAAACTAAATTTAAAATAATGACTTTTGAGATCAGTTAACTAAGCAGATATTGCCACTTCAAAGGAAATTTAATAAGCTTGTCAAATGATGACACATTTAGAAATCAATTTGAAGCTAAGATAGCACTGCTTCAAAATCCTTACCAGCCTAGACACAAAACCCAAACTGGAGAAAAATCTTTACAAGACACTTTTCAAAGTGCAGTGTTAGAGGCAGAGAAATCCAGGCTAATGGGTACAGGTGCTTTACTGCAAATCTCAGTGAGCACAGAATACTCAAAGGCTTTGAGGGGGTGCCTGCAAACTATTTCTGAGACCAAAATTATGACAGAAAAATATATAATATTAACACATCACTTAGGGATCTACTCTTGCCCTCCAGATATTAACAAAAATCTGGGAACTTGGGTTTATTTTTATTAACTTAATAACATTATTAAGTAATCTCCAAGTACAAACACATATTCTTAAACTTTCAACGGTCGCCATTTTCTTAAATTTAGTTTCCTTAAATTTCTTTTGTTCTTTTTGAGTACTCTTTCGTAATGATTTTTGTAAATTAACCTTCAGAAGACAGTTTCTTTGAATTTCACTCAAGATGACAGCTAGAACTGTTTATATTTATTATAAATGAAAGTTATTGAAAGAGTGACTTTATTCAGAAATCAAAAGATGTATCAGTAAGGATGTACAAACAACAAGAAAAAGCTAGTTCTTCTGGAAGAAAAGCAAATGTGACCTGGAGAACTTACTGGGAAGTTTTTCTGCTTCACCTCTTTTCTTTGTTTTTTTTTTTTAAATCTCAGACAAACACTTATTTTTTGCAATACCTCCTGAAGGTTACTGTACCATCAAATGGGAGCTCACCAATGGACGTGGCATTGGATATTATGCCAGAGCTATCCAAGAAAATTAAGAGTTCATGCTCTATGGACTTCTGCCTCTGAATGGACAAAATAGCAACCCATCAGGCTGAGCAGAATTTAGACAGAATGAGTTATCTAGGGAAAAGAGGTTTAGATTAATTATACCTAATGCAACAAAGAAAACCCTAAGGAAGTAACATAGTCAATACTCACATCAGAGTTAAAGCGAAGCTGGCAGACATTACAGGAAATGACTTGTTTCTTCTTTGGGGGAATGGACACTCCAAATGTATGGTTTATGACTGCTTTTTGCACTGGATCCATCTGGAGAACAAACAATAATCAATTTACAACTTTTCAGGGCAATAAGGAGTACAGAAAAATAATAATAATAATAAAAAAACCCACTTCCAGCAGAAAGCTCTCTTCTTTTCTTTTTTGAGATAAACAGGAGAAATAAGATTCCAGCCCTCACAATAAGTAGATTTAATATAAGTTAGGGAATTGGTAGCATGCCAAAGCTGATGAAGAAAAGGCAGCTTCACTGTTGCTCTCATCCCCAGTTTACTAAATAGATCCTTCCCCAACCCCGCACATCCTCGGGGCTGCAGGGCCCCCCTGCCACATGTGAATTGCAAAGAGCCCCCTGGAAGCCCTCCCCTATCACCCACTGATCCAACAGACATATTACTGAAGATGCTTTTGCTCCCTGACAAGTCACTGTCATTTATTTCTACATGTTTTCCTTTCAGTGATAAATACTAGCACTTATTTGAGAAACATTCTCTCCTGGAGATCTCTTTGTGAAAGGAGGTCCTTTGCAGGCTCTGTTACAAATACCACTTGCTGGGAAAAGAGGCTGAAATCCCCAAACATTTCCATGCAGAACTGATGAGTGACAGAACCCATGGGAAGGCTGAAGTTTGGAGGAACATGAAGGGAGTGTTTGCACCAGGAAAGTTAGCATGCTTCAGAAAACATTTTAACACTGCAAAATATGTGAGACAAGTGAAAAAACTGAATACATTACTCCTAGATTTGACTGAACCTTTTCAGAAACTCAGAACTGATTACATCTTTGCTAAATATCAGGACTCCTGTTGGTCATGAATACGCTCAGGATCACAGAGCACTCTGTTGTTAACACTGCAGAACCTGGGGAACGACACAGGATGTTCGGAAAACAGAGTTTATAACTGCTACTGCGTCGAGGCCTCAGCAATAACATGTCATTTTTCCTGATGTGACAGGAATACAGATTAAAATTAATTTCCTAATGCAAAAATATTCAAACATAATTTTCTAATTAAAAAAAAGGCAGAATATCTGGTCTCCTCTCACAACTGATCCTGCTCTGAGCAGAATGACAGACCAGATTATATCTGAGATCCCTTTCAACCCAAATGATCCTATGAGCATTTGTGTATGTGTGGTTTCTCATCCTTATCTAAGAAATCACTGGATTCTTTAGAGGAAAGGGAAAAAAAAGCCAGTTTACAACAAAAAGGTAAGTGCTCATTTCTCCATTTTGTTTTTAAACTAGTTCAGAAGAAAATAGTTTGATTTGTTATGAAGTTAGATTTTTCTGAAGCCTGCTTTGCAACCACAGTGATGGTTCTTTCAGTTCCAGTACTACTGGAAGAAACCAAACCTGGCTGTTCAATTCCAGGTGATGCACAACACACGCTTGGTACTAAGCCGACTTGCAAAAGGAAGAGAGAACAGCTGAAGTAACTGATTCATTAAATAATTCTAACAGTAAATTAGCTGCTTCCAGACTTTCTAAACATGAAGATAAAGACTGTAATTTTCCCTAAGTACAAAGTTTAAGCTGCCAGAGAATCCTGCACTACTGAGGATTTTCTTCACATATATGTACACACACAAAAAACCAAATTCAAGAACAGCATACTGCATTTATCTGCCTAAGAAGATATTTTCCAAATTTATTACATAACACGGAATACCTAATTTTTTTGGACAATAGCTACATATGTTTCTTGCTGCATTCATTTTAAAGCAAATGCATGACTTTGTAAATGGCATTAGTAATAAATTTTCCAGATGGGTAATTTAATTTGTATCAGCTTTTGCCACTAAATACTGTATTTCATTGCCACAGGAGTACCACATGACAATACAAAAGTAAAACCACCTCGTCTGGAATGATCTGCTGAATTATTAAATGATGCAGATTATTCATTATTGTTATAATGAATGCCACAAAATCTAAGAAAAACCTGAAACAAATACCCTTCTTTCCTGTTTCTAGGACATAGTGAGAGCTCAAAGTCTAATAGCTTAATACACAACAAAAAAACCCAACTTTTTCTGACTTGTACCATTTATGACATCGCCCTGCACAATATATCACAATTATGCATGCAGATTAAAAGTTTTCTGAGCATCCACTTTATAAAAGATATGACAGTCAATATATATTATTAAATTTATAATACATGTTTAAAAATGGCTGTATTATTAGGGAAGAGCTGGCAGTACTTTTTCTTAAATGGAAGATATGTTTTACATTTCACCTTAACTACTCATTATTAATTAGTTAATCTAGAAGAAAAGAGTAATGCTCAAAAGTACCTCAACCATTTGAAGTGTCTGAGATCGGTGAAAAGAAATAGCAAAAAAATGCCCACTAGTGTCTGCAGTCCCGTTTAAAAAAACCACAAAGGGAAGAAGCAGTGATCAATGACTCCTCTGTGCATTCCAAATAACAATCCACAGCGCTAGGGCGAGGCAAGGCGCTTCACAACCACACAATGCAGACTATGCACAAAGTCCCAGTTTCAAACAGATGTAGCAGCACAAGGACAAAAATCTACAAAAATAATACAGCTCACACTGCCTCCAGAAAGTACCACTTGTGATCCCCAGGGGAGCGGTTAATGATCCTTCCCAAACCCGAGCCCTGCATGCAGTCTGGTCATGATTAGAATTCAAGAAGTGCAACATTAACAATTAATATGCTTTAAATATGTCAGGAACTGGGGTGGATTACAGCATGCTGGAAAAATAAAATAGTATCTCTCTGTTAGAAGATTAATGCTGCAGGGTAAACTGATCTTAGATCACTACACAGAATTATCCTCTTCATTGCAGGGAGGGAGGGAGTAGGAAAGAGGGAGAGAGTTATTTGTTGAGGTATTAGGAAATGACGCAGCATAGTTTGCCCAGTGGGGAGCACCAGTATTTAAGAACCAGATCTAGAAAACAAAATGATAACAGAAGCTAACAGCTACCACAAATGCAAATAAAATTCTGCACTACGCTGTTTATGCTACAGGGGGGATTAGCAAAGCAATTCATAGTGCTCTGGTAGCCATGACTAGGTTTAACAACCAGTTAGTCTTGCTATCCTATCTCAATTGGTTTAATATAAAGTTAAATTGAAAAATATTTTCCCAAGAAAGCTGAAGATACGAACTTTTTGCAATGAGTCTCATTGAAACAACCCAAACTATCAAAGTAAGGACTGAGAGAATTCAGACAGAAATACTATACAGCTACTAAGACTTGCGACAAGAACTTTAAATGCACTTAAAAAATACAAGTGTAGCAACAGACAGGACAAAACAGAAGCAGCACAAACAGACATTGTATTTCCTGCTGCTTTTTTCATATTTTCCCACTAAAAATTTTCCAGAGTCAGGTGTTTACTGTGTATTTGATAAATTCCAGGGACTTTCTCTTGCAGTTAGCCCTGAAACTGAAGTAAACCAGTTTGCACTCTTTACATACAGTTCCAATGCCTACAGTCTGCTGTGCCAAGAAAAAATTCTTTTTGTTTAAATATAGCTTTATACTATTCCATTTTGTAGTACCTGTGCCACACCCCAAGTTATCTCTGTGCTGCTCATTCTGTGTATGGAAATCATTCCACTCCTTTCTACAATCTTGTTGCCCATCTCAATTCTACCAAAATTTAACTAATTCTGTTAAATATATTGAAGATACGGACAGGAACCATATAGAGTACTCTGGGTAGATCAGTATTGAACTCTGAGCTGATGTTTTCAAGGAATCACTATTACAAACCTGAGATATCACTCCAAGTCTTGATGGCCAGTTCCTAGCACACTACTTTCCATGTGAAGTTTTGTGAATTTTCACTTCTGTGTGCCTCACTTTAGAATTATCTAGATATAACTTCACCAAAAATTATTGTCTGGTTTGTCAGTCTCATCAAGGTCTTTTTGTGGTCTTTCTTAGTCTTCACTACCTTGGAGAACTTTGCCAATAGCAAATCTCCTCAGCTCATTTACCTCCCAAGCATCTTTCTGTCAAGCAAGGATCCTCTTATACCAAATCAGTTTTCTTAAAAATTCTTTGGCAAGTGGTTTTGTGAAAAACCTTTATTCAGGTAATTCAGACTGTGAAGATTAAAACATCCTTATTTACATGTTTGCTGACCCCTACACACAGGCTTGTAAAGAAAGATTTATCTTTAAAAAGGAATTATGTTGCCACTTTACAGGCAGTTTACAGGATGAGGTATTATATTATACTGTTCTTATTGAGGTACCTGTTCATTGCCTGGTAAAAAAACACCATCCATGCTCCATGGGTTTGGGTTTTAAAAACTTGCATCATATTTGCCACCCTTTAGTCCTTAGGTACAAAGGCAGTTTTAGATGAGATAAGGTTACACCTTATCATCAGAAATTCAACAATTTCATCCTTGAATTCTCTTATAGTTCTTGCTGCCAGAAACTCTCCCTGCCCCGCTGTATATCATGGTACCACAGATTCTTCTGGTGCCTCCTGGGAAAGGAAGCAGACTACAAAGAGACATGAAAGTAGGTACAGAAAGAAGAGGAAAAGAATATGCTCTCGGAGAAGTCATTTGGTGAAACTGAAGTTCTGGTTATTTTGAAAGATCTCTTTATACATAGCAGACAGTACAAACACCAACTTGTGAGCCTCAGAAACAAAGTGCAATGATCCTGAGGAGAGGTAAGCGCTGTCTTTTCTTAAAAGAGGCATAAATATAAGCTGAGTAAGGTTTAAAACTGTGACTGGTAATGTAGGCACTGTTACCTCTTATCATGATGTAACTCTTGGGTCAAATACATAGTTAACTGTTAGATGAGCTTTTGTAAACATAATATTGGTAGTGGATATAAAAGATGTAACTCAGTACCACTTAACCAGCAGGCATAAAAAGCCTCTGAATAACACAGAGAGTGGCCTTGCGCATACTATGTTGGTTTACTCTGATAAAGAGAAGTTTTAAACCGTATGCGGAACAAACTGATAATATAATCCAGTA
>VZTN01006515.1:69316-111434 GCA_013400515.1 Erpornis zantholeuca
AAGAAGATAAAGGCTTCTGAGATTTCCTGTGCTGACTAGGAAAGTAAAAGAAATAAATAGTGCTGAAATGTTAGAAAGAGTAACTCCAAGCTTTCTGTTAAGAAAAATAAAAACCACACACCCAAGGAACAGATTTTCTGAAGTACTCAGCAAACCGTAGGATTTGTTCATAGGAATTGTATTTCTTTAAAGAATGAGGATGATGACCTAATTACTTTTACATGCAATGATGCATGTAATGCAGAAATTTAGGAACCATTTTTCAAAATCCTCACAGTTAATGTCGTAATTTCCTACAAAGGGGTAAGAAAATGCTTCTGCACCTGTTGACTTCTGTTCTTCACCAGTGCATGTCAGTGCACTTTTTCCTTGGAGACAGGGTTTCCTATCTGGCTGCTGATCTGGAAACAGAGAGAAGGAAGCTCATCCATCCAATTCCTCTTTGAGGAAATACAAAAGCAACCGGAAAATCTGTAAAATAATTAATATATGAAGATATTCTCCCTTACAGCCTGACTGTATTATTTTAATACATATTTTCCCCTCATAATGGTACGTATGATAGAGTAGAAAAAGAGGCAGAAGAGTGCTTATTTAGGCTCAACAATTTAACAGAGATATTCTTTGAGAGATTCTTGACAGGAACTAGGGAACCTGCATCTGTCTGTTAAAATACCAGAAACCATAAAATCTGTCAAAAGTCAACTGACATCTCCCTGCTGTTGGCAGCTTTTTTCCCATATCTAACTCAGTGTATCTTACCAGGTGTTTTCTTCAAGCTCAGTGGTTTTTGAAAGTTTCAGGACAAGACTCAGGTATTTTTTGGGAAAAATATACCACCATCAAGAAGCATTTTTCAGGGCTTCCACAGGCTGAGAAGCATTTTTCCAAAAACTTCTACCCCAGTTTGAAAGAGTTCTCTGCTGCTTTGCATCAAAGCTGTAGAAAGACAAAGAGAATTCCTGGCTTGATGAAAAATGCCTAAGGATACAAAGAAAAGGGACTACAGAAAACTGGAAAGATGAGGACATGGAGAGTAAAGGGGCTCTGTAGCCAAGTACTTGGAGAGGAGATAGCAAAGACTAGTCAAAGAACAGAGGACTGTGCTAACAGAATCTGGGCTTTATTACATGGTCCCTGAACTTCTGCTGTCCTCACCTCTATCTGAGAAAATACCTATTACATTTTTTATTCCCTTAAAAAATGGCAATAGGATGACTCCTTATGTTGTCAATTGGCTGATTCTGGCTATGACTTGAAAAATATGAACTTCTATAACCATAACGACTAAAGTGAAATAGGAATGTTTTTAAGTTTTCAAAGCAGGAATAAAAGGCAAACCTGAAGTCCTTTTGTGCCTGCATGACTATAAAATAGGGTATAAAAGGTTTGTAAGAAAAACCTTACCATTTCTTAATTAAAAAACCCCAACCAATGAAAACCCATAAGAAAAATATCCAGCTACTCTGCAAAAATCTCTCCTAAGTCAATTGCTTAAATTTCCTTTCTGTGCTGTTAATGAGTGTAAAGTACAGCTCTCAAAAAATTTCACCTCCTCTCTGGAGTCAGATGGAAAGGACCAGAAAAGGTCACTTCCCTCCAGCACTCCATAAAAGGGAAAAGGGTAAATCAGAGCACAGGGACGGGGTACTTGGATAAAAAGGACCGTAGATAACGGGTTGGCAACATGCAGTTGGCTGCATTTGTAATCTGTTCCTGCCATATACAATCCTGTGTTGCAGAGCATACTTTGGCACTGTTAAGTGGCTGAATTCAGACCCTGCTAAGGAAAGAGAAAGCTCCCAAGCCACAATGTCCTGCCAAAGGCAGAAGAGGCACTTGGCACAGAGGGGCGACTGAAGCTGGTGATACGAGTGCCCTGTGCTCTTATCTGCTGAACTCGGCTGCTGCCTTGGTGATTACCAGGCTCTTCAAATGAGAAAGAGATAAGCAGCAAACAAAACTGTGGGTAATAATTGAAAATGCAGAAGAGGAAAGAGCAAATTAGTTCCTCCCAGTAGTTGTCTTGGGGGTAGGCCAGAGATACTTAGGCTAGGCAGGGCTAATGTTGGAGAAGAGTCAGAAATTTCTGACTAAGTTACTAGTCGGCTCCTCTTCCCTTCCTGTAGCACATTCCAGCTGGCTCACCTTCACTGGCAGATGTAAAATATCTCTGGTCCACTTTGCAAGAGGACTGAGAGAACTGTAATATAAAGAATCAGCATAAAGCGACTTGAAGAGAAATAGACACTCAAGCAATAACTAGGCCACATTAACCCATGTGTCCTCTAAAACATGAAGGGTATGAACTAGCATTTAGAAACCAGTCATGGGCTAGTTAGATGCAAAATGTTTCACTAACATGAAAGCTACAAGGGATGCTCTAATCTTTGATTACCCCCGAGGCCATAACAAACTCAGAAAGAAGCATATGAATTGCTGATTATTTTCTATGATAGAATCTGAGAAGTTGCTGATAATGTTTTTGTGCAGACTGACGGGTCCCTGGCTGTACCACTTCAACTAAATATGAGTCATGTAGTGCTGCTCTCATTTCAGGACAAGGTAGAATATGCTGGAGTTTTGAGATTTCTTCTTTTGGGGAGTACACAACCTTTATACAGGGAGATGGAGACAGTGATCATGAAGTGATCTTGATCTTTCAAGATAAATCCTGGCTTTCAGCCACTATGGCACATGCACCATGATGTGATCAGAGAGTATCCCTTCATCATTCAGTACACAAGATGGATGACAGGAGATAAAGAATCAGGGAGGTTTAGAGAAAGAATGGTACAGAAGGTAAAGCTGTGCGGTGGAAACCAGCGACTGTAAAATTCAAGATCGTTATAATAAACACACAGTGGGGACCACAGTAATCTTAACTTTGATTTCCACTGACTATATACCTGACTTACATATTTTTAAATGTAATCAATATGCAAGTTATTAACCTGTTAAGGCATCTTTAGAGACATTTTAGTATGCTGAAAAAGACCTCTGTTTAAACAATACCTTCTGGTCCACATCCATCCCAAACTGGAAATACCAATTTGAGAAGTTCCTATAATGATGTTTCTCAGGTTTTTTTTTATAAATAAGAACATTTTAAGCAATAACAGCTGATAATTTGATTCAAACTCTACATGTCAGACAGAGGGGTATTGAGCAAAAGCATTTGGAACTTGATGCCAGGACAAACATGATGTCACCTTTGGATCCACTGCTGCAGCATTTCTGAGAGATGGTTTGTCCTTCCATGCAGCAACTCAGGTTCAGACTCTGACAGTCTGATCACGCCTCTACTGTTCTGACAAAACTACTTGCTGCTGATACGAAAAGACCACAGAAGACAGCACCTATTCTGCAATACTCTCATTGCCCTTACAAGATCCCCTTCTGGCTGATCTCTTGAAACAAAAAAGCTTTATTCCCCTTACAGAGGAATAAAGATACGTATCCAGTGAGTTAGTACAATCATTCCCCAAATAATTTTTCCTATATAATAAGTCCTAATGAACAAAGACAAATTTAATTGGGGTATGAATTGACAATGACTATACATATAACCACAGCATATTTAGAACTATTAATGATTTAAAGAGAAGCAAAAGGGAGACAGTTAAAACAAAATCACACAATTCCATCAAGAAAGTAAGATATGATTTCTTTTACAAAATCAGGGTCTGCTCAGTGCTTCAGCTGGAAGTACCCCATGTGGAGAGAAACTAGTGATCAGAACGAGTGCACAAACAAAATGAGAACACTAATGTTTTATCTGGAGAATCACAGATGTTTTCAGAACTGAAAACTGTCAAAGTTAACTAAATAAGAAAGGGTTTACCCCAGATTTTAGATATGTTTCCATAAATAAGAGAAATTCTTTCGGGAAAAAAACTGTAGGGGGTGTTCCTTTCAAGATGTTTGTAGTTAATACATTTTACCTTGTTTTTCTGCCCTGGTAGTTATTGTATTAGGCTCCAATGCAGAAACTTCTCTTTTTTAAGGCCACTGACATTAAGTTAGAAACCACCTCCTGGCAAGGTTTAGAAAGATGTTTCTGTACCTCACAGCCCTTGAAAATGCAGGTGGATCCAAAGAAGTTTTGTCTCAGACTGTTTCTTTTTGCCACCTTCAGTGAACACAGGCAAGCACAACCAGCACTCTGCCAGGGTCCCCTCAGCCCTTTGGAAGGCAAAGAGATGAAGGGAAGGACACTGGAGGTTTCCCTGTCTGTAGTCCTTGAGAAGTCCTCCTATGAATGAAGTGCATAGATTTCCTGATTGAGCCATAAAGCAAATGACAGCTTTTTTGGCTGCATAAGATGAAAGATTGTGGCTTTTTGGATGATGCATATGTTATGGATCAACTGGATTTAGCTTCTATAACTCAAAATTATCTTCTGGAAAAATGGGGTTTAGATACTTTTACATACTATTGCCACCACTTTAGAGTGGAAAAAAAAAAGATTGTATATACACAAACCTAGAAATCTACATTTGCAAGGGTTGCGCTAAGTTAGAAGTAAAGGCAGTGCATGACAGCTGGCATTCATTGTGCCTGTCAGTAGATAATCATGAATGATTTAGTTTTCCAATGAGCTTTGAAATCCATTGTGAAAGACTCTTAAGGCAAATCAATACCTGCAAGATAAATGGTGAAGTCTGCAAATTAGAAATAGAGAACCTAAACAACTGTTTCTCAAATAAAGAGTTTAAACATGCAGTGTCTGTGGTGAATAGCAGCATGATTTTATATAATTATCAAGAATTCCAAGGGAAGAAGTAGACATCAAATTGACAACGTTCGCCAATTACCTCAAATTTTTTAATAAAACCTACAGTAGTTTGGAGAGGAATGACAGTTGTGAAGGATAAACACGCCAAGAATTAGGCAAATGAAAGGTAACCCAGATAAATATAAACTAGGCAAAACCAGTGTAAATATCCAAATTAATCTGTGTCTAGAGGCTACTGCAACTCCAATATTCAGTAACACCACCAGAAAGCAAATAATGGTTGGTTGACTCTAAAACAACACCTCTAAAGAAAAGTTTCTCTAAGTCTTAATGAACATTCGTGTGAAAAAGCTCACCTAGAAAACCTGTGCAACTGAAAAGCAGACAAATCAGTAGCAAATAAAATTCCTGAGAGGAATTTTAGGAATTAGAAAGAGGATGGAAAATTAATATGAATTGCATCATGCCTATATATGGGAATGACACACTGCTTTCTTAATATGGTAATGAGTTTTGGGCCTGCTCTTTTAATGTACCTGGATTTTTTAAAAATCTTTTATATCTTTGTGCACATGCACATACCCACATCTCCCTGATAAATGCAGAGTTTTCACATACATGTTTTGCAATGAATTAGCAATATTTGTTGTATGTCAGGCTGCTGACGAGGGAGAGAAGCTGGTTCATGTGTCACCTCACAACCACCCCACATCACTGTGTGCTGTCACCCGGCCTGTCAGCAAGGGGTATTTACAAGGCAGGAAGAAAAATAATGCTGTTGCTGTTTTAATTTCAGACAGAAGGTTAGTTTGTGAAAGGAAACACTTGGCAGTGGTTCAGCTGGGTACTGTCTGGACAGTGCTCCCCTTTCTCTCCCCCACAGCCACGGTGAGAAGTGCGATGTGCAGCAGTTCAGGTGACGGTCACCTACAAACACACTGTACCCACTGACTGAGCAAAAATGACTCACAGCGGTTTTCTTCCTGTTGCCACTAGCTTAAACACTTAAGATAATGATAAAGTGCAATGGCAAACAAGCATTTTCATACCACTCAGTGCCTTTTTAAGAGCTGATAAAGAAGTGAGGACTACGGAAGAGAGTATTTTTGTTATTGTTGCTTGGATAAACATGAAGAACCACAGCAGTATTATTTTAGCAATAATTAAAAAAAAATACAACAAACAAAAAACCCCAAGACGCTTTACCATAAAGCAAAAATAACAGGTGCACATTTTTCACATTGGCTGGCTGTGCAGTTTTACCCTTTAGTGTTGAAATGATACAGAATTAACAATATCCTCAAGTTGCTTTCCTGGCTGTATTAGACTTAGCTGATTCACAGCAGTGTAGGATCTATGTCTTACCTGTCATACCTGTCTTTCCATTAGCTTTTCTTGCTTCCAGCATATGGAAATACACATGTACAGACAAATGCTCCAAATCATTCTATCACTTCTCAAATCTCTATCATAGCGTAGGGGTATTTTTTCCAATGTGCAAACATCACCTCATTAGACCAAATAAAAAACCAATCAGCCCTGCTGACAGTGACAAGGCTGGACACCACTCCAAGCCTTTCGTACAGGGGAAAAGCAACCACCATGGCACAGAAAAAAAGGGCTCCCTAGAACTGTGTAAGCAATGCACTGTTTTAAGGCAGCTTCAATACTGGATATTGGAACCAGATTGGAAAGCATATACTGAAACTAAATGTGGAAACACCTTTACTTACTGTGTTAAAATTTGGGAAGAATCCAACAGCAGAGCTGCTGTCCACAGGGAAGGACATAAAGGGTTTGATATCCAGGGAAGGCTGCATCATCAAGGTAGGTGTGCGCACAAGGGTGGGAAGTGCAGTAGTGCCTGCCAAGAGCAAACAAAACCAGGAATTCATGGTATTCTCCTTTCTGCAACACACACAGTATAGCTGACAATACTGCCAAGAAAAAATTATACAGGGGATGATGAAAAGGCTCTGTAGGAGTTAATATCATTAAAAGAAACCTATTTACACACAGTACAGATGAGGCAGAGCACTTCCCTATGGCCATTGATACTCAGATGCTGAAGAGAAGACATATGGTATATAAATCACACTGGCAGGTAGAATAAATCCCTTCTACAGCTGAAAAACTCTTCTTGTGCCAAAAAGGCCAGGATGGGTGCTCATGAAAGTCAGATGCTTTTGCAATTCATGGTTGTCTACTAGATAAGCCAGCACAGATAATACATGTATGCTGAAATCCAGAGGTTTGTTTCCAAATAGTGATCTGTGTGTTGTTATTTCCCTCTTCTGACTATCAGGTGCTACACAAACACCGTTTCATCTAACATACAAAAAACTGCTTTTTTTACAGCGCAAGGCAAATATTAGAAAACTGCCAACAATTGAATAATCAGCTAGCATATCAATGAACACATTTCTTTATAGGCAGTGCTAACCAGCATTTTCTAAACTGGAGCTCTCCAAACAAAAGCTTTCCAGAAATCTATGTGCTGATTTTTTTCTGTATACACTTAACAATCATTGCTCAGCAAGATCCCAAAGGAATGGGCAGGCACAGGCATCCAAATACTCTTTTTTAACTAGCTAGCTGCCCTATTCGCACAATAAGTGTGCTTAGTACACAGCTCCCAGCTATGCCTATGGGAGTATTTTTTCCCTGAAATAACAAAATCTACAAAATAGATTTCAAATAAAATTTTCCTCGTTGAAATACAAAGTGAAAAAAATTATAAAAAATCTCAGTGTCTCCTTTTTGGGTTGAATAAATAATTCAACAGAGGAGCAGGCAGTGGAATATAAGTGTCCCACACCTCTAAAGGAGGGTGAGTCACTTTCTGTCTCTCCTACCTCTGTCGCAATTTCTCCATAATTACCTCCTCCTCCCACTCATCAGTGGCCAGCAGCCGGGAGCATAACAGGCCTCTTAGGAGCTTCCCTTGTCTCAAGCACAGCTTACACAACACCTGAGCTTTTTCTCATAGAAGTCGTCTGAGCTTTTCTAATCCAGCCAGGAAGGGGATGGGCAGGAGGGAAGTGGAGGAGGACTGAGAGGGAGCTAAAAGGAGGGGGTTAGAAAAGTAAACAAGCAATTTTCCTTCTCCCATAAAATCAAACCATTTGTATCCACTTGCAAAGCGCCAGGCAATGTATATGGGCTGCCTGAGTACCAGTCTTCCATTAAGGAATCTCCCTTTCTGCCTGTTAAGGACACACAAAACTGAAGGCAGAGTAGAGATTTTCCTCCTTTTCACTGTCCTGCCTCCACAGTCACAATTTCAAACCCATCTTATGGTATCCAAGAGGAAAGTAAAGTTCAGAAGCCAGATGGGGCTGCATGGATTTTTTGGATGACCAAGCACTTACAACTAGCCCTGAGCTCAAATTTTGTTGATGCTGGAGAGACAATCATTTTGATCCCAGCTGCAGCACTGTAAACATTGTATTATGGTCTGGCAGAGGAATAGTAGGCTATAATCTATTCTCTGTTTCTTCTATAGGAAAAGCATGATGATTGCACAAAGATGGGTCAATGACAGCTATGGAGAGAGAATGTTTCATACAATCCCAACTGAGCTGCACAACTTGAAAGGAAAACTATGCCTGAGAAATTTTCTCAAAATATTTTCTCCCTTTTTCTATCCCAATACTTTCATAAATGTCAAGTTTGTTCCTCCATAAGCCCATGAAACTAATTGACAGTTATGCCTAATTAACTGTAAGTCAAAGCTTATTCAAGTGGAGTCACAAACGTCAAAAACCTAAAGGCTAACAAGCCTATAGTTTCTTATTCATATCCATAATGGAAAAGATGAATCAATAGGAAAGCAGTGTGTCAGAAATTTTATCCAAAGTATCTTCTTTGCAAAAATGATGATTATTTCTACTAGCTGGTTCTGAAACAGTAGATTTACATAATTTGGATTTCAGAGCTGCATTCAAACAGGAACTATGTTGTATTCAATTACCTAAAGGGCCATCATCAATCTAACTTCTGCAAATTTCTCTTTGAAGTTCATAAGCAATTAAAGATCCGTGAAGTTAAAGAAAACCTGTCCTCTCTTTACATAAACGTACTTCAGGGAAGCTATGGTTACATATTTAACTCAATTTTACAGAAAAAAAACCAAACCAGAATAGACTTAAATTGTGAGTGACATTTGAAATCAAAGTTACTTTTCTGACCTGTCCTTATTCAATGTATAGAAAGCATTTCGCATAAAATCTTTAAAAATGAAAAACCAATTAGCATCCTCCTGAAAAAAAAGTGCAACCTTCTTTGTACTCCTTGGGTGAGTACAGAATCTTTCATGTGAAAAAGACATCTGAAAACTCTCTGTAGTTTTGCAGTCTGTTTCTGCTGCCAGAGTAATTTATGACCAAGAGACTAGAATACATTTGGAGTTCACGCAGAACAGAAAACATACACACCTACCAGGCTGCTCAGTGAAGGCATTCATCATAAAAAATTTGTTCATTCCATTCAACAATTTACTACTTCAACAATTGCCAGTCAAATATCAATAACCTAGCTGGACTGAAGTTTGGCTTTCAGACCCACTTCTGAAAGCCTCTGAAGGAATTATCAGGGAAAGGTGACGTAAATTACAACAGAAACACTTCATGACAAAATCATTAAACCAAATGCAATAGGGCAGTTTTACACTGGTATTGCTCCCAATGGTCAAATAGATTCCCACTACTATTCCAGCAAATCTGTATCCAGACCTGAACTAAGCAGGAATACTGGCACGAGAAAGATGTGGCTGACAAGCTTCATTATCTTCATAAATTTTACAGATGTTTACCATTTAATTAGCATTTTACTGATAAAGACAACTTACCATGTCAAACATGGATTCTTTTAAACTATCTGTAAATCTTTGGCATAAGTATGACCGCTCTTTCTTGTAAAGGCATTTGCTTATTTCAGCTTCATACATGTTAAACAGTGTTTTATAACTTCAACTCTGACTACCACAGCAAGAATAATCTTATGTATGGGGAACGCAAGCTGTGGACAGACTGTAAAAGGCACTCATTCTCACTGGTCCCTTCTAACCTTGTCTAAGAAGAGGAAAAGAAGTTTTCATCTCATCAGATGATCCAAAATGCCTCATTTTATTCAAAGTTTTCCTTCTTCCTACACATATTTATCTGAAAAAACAAGTCCCCATGTAACAGGTGCTGCTCCTCTTTAGCCATGTTCACATACACTGCAGTGCACTGGGACACTGATGTTTCTACAGAAGTTAGGAATGGTTGTAATCTTTACCCAAATTTAATCCACCTCTAACAAATAAAGTGCAGCGGATTAAGCAGTGTAAGTGCTGTTGTGGGGAAGCAATGAGAAAGCCTTGAATCTGTCACTGCTGTGGCAGGGTGTGTCCCCAGGGCCAGTGAGGCAAGCTTCAGCCTGTTGCCAGCAAGGGGACAGGCAACATAGGGACTTGAAGAATCTCTACCAACAACCCCTTGCTTATCCAACTTCACAGAAAAAACACAGAATTCAAGACTAGCATAACTGCACTTTTGGCAGAGGGAATCAGTTAATTTTGGCCATGGTAAACAGTCACTGCTCCTCTTCTTCAAGTAAAAGTGGTTTCTTGCAAGTTACTACAGAAGCTCAGTCAAATCTAAGTGCGTAACTTCACCCTTTGTATCTCCTGAAAACTATTTGTTACACTATTACTTCTGGGATTTTCTCACCAACTTTTCTTTGTCCCTGAAAAACACACAAAAAGTGTAATGCCTGCTCATTAGTTCCTCAGATTTGGGTGATTATTAGACCATTATACAAAAACCCCCAATTCCATTACAAAACATACTCATATAAAACACATTTTGTGAATTATTTTAGCTTACTTAAAGAAATGAATTATGTTCCAGACTGGAAAGCATCCTCTTCCAATGTCTTCATTAAAGGCAACTATAGAGAAATCTGAAGGCATACTTAAGTCTCTCCCTTTTTCCTATTTTCTAAAGATGTTACTACAGTATTTTAACCCTCCCATTTAAGGGAGCAATCCATACTCAGAGCAGGAGCAATGGAAGAGTAACTGAAGCACTGTCAGGACAGAACGGAAGTATTTGGGCGACAAAATATTGTGCACTGGACAATCTACACCCACCTCAGATTACATGCAAATGGTTACATTTGTTTTAACTTGTGTCACTGACAGTATTTGGGAAAATGTCAAAGGGATATTGAGATATTCATACCCACCACTACTTATGTGCATTACACTGACACTTTTCAGTTATGGACAGGCTGTGCTGCCTTCTTCATCCCTGACTTGCCTGACTTGCCAGAAAGGAGGAACCTTTCCTTTCTGCAGTAATGTTGAGGAGTCTTTTCTGGCCCCAGACTAGTAGCAGTATAACTGGTGTGATGGATCAGTTCTGGGCTTTCTCCTCCCTTCACCTTTTAGAACTGTGTTTTTGACACACTGCTTGAGCCAACAGTACCCCTTTGAGGGAGGATGACAAATTGCTCTTTTCACTTTGCCCACATTGGCTAAATTACTTATGGACTGCAGCCAGTGTGCGCACAGCCACCCTGTCTCTAGACCTCACGCTGCCATCTCCATTTACAGCACTTTCCTTCTGAGCTTCAGAAGATAGAAGCAGCTCCCTGGAAGGATTCTGAGACAATTCTGCATGTGTTCATCTATGAGCTTTTTTCTGGGACCCTACAGTGTCAGTACAGTTTATTAATTTATCACTGGAAGCCTTCATCATTTTCAGAAATATTTACTTCTGCGTGGCTCAAAAATCCACTTTTACAGACAGGTTAGAGCCAGAGGTAGTACCTAGGGCTTTCATATTGAATAAAAATCTCTTCAGCTTTATTGCCTATGACTCACAGAAAAAGCCCAAAAAGCTCCCAGCACTGCTAAAAAACCCCAACTTACACAAGACTTTCCTGCACTTGCTTATATGCAACTTTATGGAAGATACGCAGAAAAAAAAAAAAAGTTTATAAAAATCCCTCCACCTAACTACATGATAAAGGATTAACAGTTTTCTTCCCTTTTATCTGATGCCCCCATTGCATCATGCCTCAGATCTGATTCCACCACAGTTTTTTTCTCCATACCTGACAGGTAAAAATCAATCACTTACAAGTCACAACATTCTGTTACTTGGGAATTTATACAACACTAGCCCCTGAGATATTTCACAATGCTTAGTATTAGTCATTTTTCCTTTTCAGTATGATCTGCTTAGAGGATTTAGAAATTTTCTAATTTTGTTTGTTTACTTACAGCTATACATGGGTATTAGAGGATGTCATCTATTTCTGTTTATGCCTAAGACAAACTCATAAAAACAAATTAAGTGCAAGTAAAATAATTCTGAGTTTCTGAACAGCAGGTGTTGATATCAAAACACTGAAGAAAAAAATCTCTTCTAGAATTATCCCATTAATAATACACTTGAAGGTGAATATTAACACATGCACCCCTCTTATATTAAAAACGTTAGTAAATAAAAAATCTAAATAGATTTTTTCCACATTTCACTCAGCAGACCAAACATTTCTTCCTTATAATATGGTATTATAAGAAATGAGACCTATGATACCCATATGGATTCTAGTCTGTCAAAAGAAGTCATGGAGAGATAAGACCATTACTTCAACAAATTTCCCCAAATTAATGTGTCGTTAAGAGACAACTCACTATCCTGGCAACTTATTTTTACAAATAACTTGAAGCAGAAACTCAGAATATGTGACATGGCACAGCCCCTAGCTGACAATAGGAAAAATGCTAACAGGTTTTCTGCCCCCTGGGCACCACACCAGCTAAAACACTATTGAATGAGGATGCAGCTCCTTTGGGAGTTGACATGATTAGCATCAGAGCTAGTGACACACATCTTTTAAAACCTGGAGAGTGCACTGTATTCGTATCTCCTGAACATTATTCAGCTATCAGTGGAACAGTCATTGGCTTACTAATGAATTTAAAAACCAGAAATTATACCCACCCATCCATGTCTGGCAAATCAAACCAGGTAAATCCTCAAAAGGTGTGCTGTTTTGTTTTTCAGGGAGCCACTAGGAAAGGCAGCAAGAACTGGTGTAGAAATCATGGCTACTCAACAGCACTAAAGAAGAAGCCCTCCAGGGAACACTCATTAGGCAAGTGATAAAAAAGCACTGGTCCAGGTTCAGCCTTCCATAGCAACACATGGATACAAAATGATAGGCCAAATATTCTGCACTCCATTTGGACTTTATTTTTTCAGTAGATATTTCAGCAGACCCAGAGGCATTTGATGCACCTTCAATGCAATGCACAAATTATCTATACATTGTACAGTTTAAGCTCTTCATGTTCAAGAATGATTTACCTAAAAACCATGTCAGATTATAAAAATAATTATCTCCCTAAAAATTAAAGCATTTCCAGTATGCTTCAGCATGAAGTTAGTATTTCCATTATTATCCATATGGAAATGAATGGTCTATGAAGGTGAACTATCAGAATTCCATATTCTCTGTTGGTGTAAAACCTTGAAATGGGGTATTTCTATGTTTCAAATACATGTAGGCTTCCACCAACTAGGTCAACACCAAAAATAAATTGAAATCAGGTGCTGCTGAAATGAAGGGAAGCTTTGGCATTTAGTCAATCCAAAAAGTCAACCATCACTTACTTAATACTGATAATTACATACAGCTCATTTATTAAAGTTGTATAGCCCTATATTGCACGTTATTCATGTAGGAGTTCTAAAAAAAAACCAAAACTTACAAGTAAGCATATCTTCATTGGATCAGATCCTTCCTCATTGAAATGTTAGGCAGTTACTTGGAATTACTTTAACTTCCATTAATTGTTAATATTCCTTTGCCTAGCAAATAGTTTTCCGTCTCCAATGCCTTATGATTGAAGGATGGTCATTAAGAAAAAATTATACTACAGAATATAAATATTATGCACATACTTGACAGGAAGATAATAATGAAAAAACTGATACTGATAATTTCTGTTATGATAAGAAGAATGTTCAAAAAAACTTATGGCCTTAATCTCTATACTTAGTATCTCGAAATCATGTAATGAACAAATAATGATGTCTACTGGGGAGAGGGGCTGAGGAGGGTGAAGATAGAGACAAAACAATAGGAAACTGGAATTTCAGTATTTTTGAGAAAAATACATTAGAAAATCAATTTAAAAAAAATCTTCTTCTTGCAGTTGTACTGCCTAATAGTTTTCAATAACAATAGGAATCCCCACAGGTTTTTTATGGAAGCTACCAGAACAGATAGAGTTGGAAGTGAAGTCCAATAACTGGAAGTGGAACAGATTATTTTGCATTTTCCTTAAATAATTGTGCTACAATTGCCTGATCATAACAAGAAGAAGAGCCCTTTCCTTCCTGGATGTGCAGGATGTGTGACTCATGCTCCTGTCCCCTCTCTCATGCAGATGTCACTCGGTGTTCCTGTGGCTCAGGACTTGCTCACCTGCACAGCAAACAGCTGAGACTTTACAGCAGTTGTGCTTCACTGCTCCACACATTTTTCCTCAGTATTTACATTCCCAAGCCAAGCCAAGCCAACGCCACAAACACTCTACTGCTATCAAAGCATGCTTGTTAGCGCTGGCTCCTTGTCAAGTCTAAGCAATTAAATAAATTACAAAACATCCTTTACTATATTTAGAAGAAATATGCTGGCTGGAGTACAACTGCAATTTGCTATTATCTATAGATACTGTGGAAATATTTGCCATTAGTTTCTTAAAAGAGATAATTCTCTAGACTTCTAAAGCAACCCAGACTACTTGTTTGACTGGAAAATAGGGTGCCATGTCAAGGCTTAAAACAATCAAGCTCAGTAAGCTGGATTTTATTCTAATAAAACAGTAACAACTATTAACAAATGCAATGCTCTGACCTGCATTAAGATCAGCTGGAGCTTTGCAGTCTATCCATATTTCCTCTTCTCAGAATCTCCTGGCTGGCTCAAGTTTCTCTGTCTGGTCTCCACAGACTGAGCGAGCAGCATCACCCCCTCCTCCTCTGTTCTTATCTGCTTCTAGGCAACATTGCTTTGGACTTGTTTTCACTTTGAAGTTTTCCAAGTATAAAAGAAAAAAACAGCTGCATCTTTTCCAGCTCTTTATTCTCCTGCCATCTGGACTAATGGATATCTTTCTGAAATCCTTAGGATCTGTTTTCTTGATTTATTTAAACCAGCCCCCACCCTTGCCTTTTGTACTGTCCCAACCCAAATGCAATGAGAGAAGGTGTTTGCTTTCCTGCTGAAAACTGAAAACACATCAGGTAATACCTACTGAAGTCACAGTCTTGTCCAGAGAGTGGTACAACTTCTGTAACACTCTCCATTTTTTAACTCAGTGCATATTCTTTGGTGTTGGGCATCAAGCCTGTAGCTGTCCCAGGATTAAGAACTGCACTCCCTTCCCTTCTGGTTCAGGAAACACAAGTTTTCTTGCAAACTGAAGCATCCCTGACAAAGAAAGGCAGCGAAAAACCCAATATATATTACCTTGAAATTTTCATAATTTGAAGGAAAGCACTTAATTGCAGTTAGTTTTTTAGAGTCTCTTATCTCTTCAACTCTCATATAACCTAATGTTTCTCAAAATCCAACTCTTATCCATTATTCTGGCACCACTGAGGTCATCAGCTAACCTTCAGCGATCCTCAGCACAGACTTTCTTTCAGGAGGTACTGAGCTGCCATCCACAAAAACCAAACAAGTGTGTCACCAGGAATGCTGCTGGGTGATTTATTTGTTACTGGACAAAGAGATTTAGGTTTGCAGCTGGTTTCTTGCTCCCTATTCCACTCCAATATGCCAACTCGCCAGCTCAGCAGGGCTGTGCACTAAGGTAGGAGGGGTGTAGACACATACACCCTCACAGATGTGTCTAGTCCCTTAACCACATTAGACAATTTCCAACTCTCTTTGAAGTCATCATAGCTCAGAGAATTTCATGCCTCGTTTGCTTTTCCCACATAATACACAATCTCCTCCAAAAATATAGTTACCCAAGTTGCTTCTTGTTTTCTTTTTTAAATTTTTCCATTCGTATAGCTCCCTACATATCCTTCAGATAAAAGACTGCAGCAAGAACTAATTTAGTTTATTTGAAGAGGTCTCTTAAAAATACTGGCAATGGAAACCCAGGTCTCCACCAAATTAAATCTATTTTCCTTCCAATTATAATTTTCAAATTTTCAGAAATTTCAAAATAAGTTTTTACATTCAGTCCACCCCTTTTCAAACCAAATCATCACAATACCAGTCACAATCTTCCCCTTACTTTTATCATTTCCACAGCTAGGCACATGTTTTTAGAAGAACCAGTATCTTTCTGTTTAGAAACAGTAAACATTGTTTAGAAACAGTAAACATTGTTTAGAAACAATGATAGAGGGAAGAAAGGCAGATTTGAAAACCTTCATAATATTGCCCATGTAGTCTATACATGTTTCACATTGAATTTAACTGCTCTGCAGCATAGGGCATGCAGCATACAAGCACCTGTCCAAAAGAGATCAAACATGTACAGGTTTGTTCTACCTGCCCTTAACAAAGCAACAAGAACATCTTCATAGGATTTCCTGGAGGGTTTCAATTTCCTTCTAATCAGATACCATACTACATCTACTTCTTTTCAGAGCCCACACTCCTGAACAGCTGCAGCAAGGGACTAGGCAGAGCTCAAGCTTTACAAGATTCCAGCGCACCCTGTAGCACCATACCTGGAAATAAGCAGTGCAGGCCAACACCTCTCACCCCAACACATGAGAATAGGAGCCAGACTTAACACTTCTCTCAGTTAAAATACAAAGAAAGGTACTTGAACCTGCCTGTGGGAAGAGCACGAGAGTTGCACAATTTTTATAACTTTCTAACGTTCTTTAGGCCATTTACAAAAGGATGGTAGATACTACAATTTTCCCAGTGCCTTACAATATTCAGAAGCATCATATCTTTTTGCTGTGACCACACAATCATGAATGATTCTAGCAAATCAAAAGGCATAATAAAATGCAGACCATGTAGCCCCATAAGGGCTTCCAACTATTAATCAGTACCATGATGCTTACTGAAGTCACTACGATTATAATCCACCACCTCTGCAGCACTTAAACATATATGAACATACACCTTAAGACTCAGAGGTGAATCATAATTTCATTTCAACATGGTGCTTTTGTGATTTTGGGTGCTGTGAAACAGTGAGCAACTATCAAGCCCGAGCAAACCTGGGCTGTTGTAACTGGGTGTTTAGCTGTGATGGGCTGTGAGAAGAGCACACCATGTGTCTGAAATGTGCCCCCTGATTCTTGGGGCTGTCCTGTGGGGCCGGGAGCTGGACTTTGATGATCCCTGTGGGTCCCCTTCCTACTCAGAATAATCTGTGATTTTGTGAGTATGTGAGTGTTTGCAGCTTGACCCCAGAAGGAGGGCAGCCTGCTATTCGATATTAAAATATAACCTAAAAGCCTGATAAACTGAATTTCAGTGGCATTTCCCCTGCTATTCTTCTTACAATTAAACTTAAAAGGGTTACTACCTAGCTGTCTGCTACAGAGCTGCATTTTAAATAACTTCTGGGGGAAAAAGGCAACTAAAAAAATCTAAAGAAATAGTGTCTGTATGAATTTTTTGAAGAGTTCATGAAAGGGGACCTCGGAGCACAGGGTTACAGACAGCATGGGGTCATGGCATTCAGAAGATCAAAGTCCACAAATCCTGTCTCTCTTGAATTAAGGTGCACTGCTTTACTTATTCTCAAAGTCAGCATTGATGAATAAGTAAGAGCTTGAAAACTTATAAAACTATAATATATGCTATCTACCCTCCATTATGCAGGGAGAATGAAGACAATAGATTCCAAATTAACAGATCTGCCAGCACAGACTGCCACATTTGTGATGTTACTGAACATTCATTTAGCACTGGTATCTGACTAAAAGCCTTGTTCTGCTTTGGGGTGCAGCAGTGCTCCAGCCCTGATAGGGCTGGTACATAAAGACTTTTGATGCTGTTATGTTTTCAAAGAATGCATGACATGAACTTTGACAATTTNTGGTCCTAACACCCCCCTTGAGCCAGCATAGGGAATCAGACCAGTTGTAAAAACACAAACCAACAAAAGAGAAATCTGCCTTCATGCAGAGCAGTGAGCTGGTCGAGCTGAAGTCATGGTTGTGAAACAGAGAGTACCAAGATGAGGGCAGCAGAAAAGAAAAATTTTGTAAGCACTGGTAAGTCTTATTCTCATCCAGACTCATCTGAACTAGCCCTCAGCTTTCTTGCAGTATAACACTCAAATTTCATGCCTGCCACATTGTGTTTCTGGTTATTTCTCTCAGGATGGTATCTGTTTAAGATGACAGCATGGCAGTGTTAACCTTATGAACACAGCAATCCAGTCCTGCATTCGCAGAACAGCAACTCCTGCTCATGTGCTGCATTGGTTATTACTCAGCTCCTGATTTCCTTCATATACTTTGGCATAATTTATTTTTCCTTTTCTTCAAAGGGAAGATGACCTATTAGTTCTTAAAGTCAGCCTGTTCATTCTTCTCTTTTAAAAATAACTGTGACCCCATCAGCTCTCTCACTGCTCTGGAACCTCTTTACAAGTACCATGGATCTGTATTTTGATCTGTGCAAGTGTCCTTGTGGCCTGCCTGTCAGAGCCAGTGCTTTGAGGATTCTGGTTCATCAAGACACTCTGACCTGTTCTTACAGGTTTTTTTTTATTTATATTGATGATTGTCACGTGAACACAACTGATCTTTCGAACACAAAGTCATTAAAAATTGGCACTATGCAACCCAAACTTCTTGATTTTATCTGACTTTCACATTAAAAATTCACCTTTAGAGCTGGTATTCTGTAAGTATTGTAAGTGCACTTACAGAAAGATTTCTTTAAGTTTGNGTAAGAGCTTGAAAACTTATAAAACTATAATATATGCTATCTACCCTCCATTATGCAGGGAGAATGAAGACAATAGATTCCAAATTAACAGATCTGCCAGCACAGACTGCCACATTTGTGATGTTACTGAACATTCATTTAGCACTGGTATCTGACTAAAAGCCTTGTTCTGCTTTGGGGTGCAGCAGTGCTCCAGCCCTGATAGGGCTGGTACATAAAGACTTTTGATGCTGTTATGTTTTCAAAGAATGCATGACATGAACTTTGACAATTCTACCCTCAGCTTACCTTCAGAAAGAGAGAAGGAAAAAAAGCAACAAAAAAAGAAGCATGTAACAGAATGTTTCTGTTAAAATTAACTTGAGATTGTTAACAAAACATTTGAACTAACTCTTAATAGGACTTCAGCTGTTATGAACCTTTCAAAAATAGGCTTTTTTTCCCCTTCTGGTTTCCCAGAGACTAATTAATATCACTTTAATATTATTATTTCATAAGTTAAATGTAATTAATCAAACACTATGCTGAAAATGAAGACAAATAAACAAACTGTGAAAGCATTTTTAAGAAATGTGCCATACAGCCTACATCTACTTTCCATGATGACACCAGGAGCCAGCTGGGCAGCCCCTCTGGTCCTAACACCCCCCTTGAGCCAGCATAGGGAATCAGACCAGTTGTAAAAACACAAACCAACAAAAGAGAAATCTGCCTTCATGCAGAGCAGTGAGCTGGTCGAGCTGAAGTCATGGTTGTGAAACAGAGAGTACCAAGATGAGGGCAGCAGAAAAGAAAAATTTTGTAAGCACTGGTAAGTCTTATTNTAAAATGTAAGATTACAGTTCTTGTTAAATCAAACTCAGGAAAGCAGCCAGCTGGACATTACTTCATAGCTTTCTTGCAGTATAACACTCAAATTTCATGCCTGCCACATTGTGTTTCTGGTTATTTCTCTCAGGATGGTATCTGTTTAAGATGACAGCATGGCAGTGTTAACCTTATGAACACAGCAATCCAGTCCTGCATTCGCAGAACAGCAACTCCTGCTCATGTGCTGCATTGGTTATTACTCAGCTCCTGATTTCCTTCATATACTTTGGCATAATTTATTTTTCCTTTTCTTCAAAGGGAAGATGACCTATTAGTTCTTAAAGTCAGCCTGTTCATTCTTCTCTTTTAAAAATAACTGTGACCCCATCAGCTCTCTCACTGCTCTGGAACCTCTTTACAAGTACCATGGATCTGTATTTTGATCTGTGCAAGTGTCCTTGTGGCCTGCCTGTCAGAGCCAGTGCTTTGAGGATTCTGGTTCATCAAGACACTCTGACCTGTTCTTACAGGTTTTTTTTTATTTATATTGATGATTGTCACGTGAACACAACTGATCTTTCGAACACAAAGTCATTAAAAATTGGCACTATGCAACCCAAACTTCTTGATTTTATCTGACTTTCACATTAAAAATTCACCTTTAGAGCTGGTATTCTGTAAGTATTGTAAGTGCACTTACAGAAAGATTTCTTTAAGTTTGATGCTTATTTCAGTCTCATTTTATTTTCTATTTTTTCCTACATATTCATGTTGCTCTTTCTTCATCATTCTTAGCAATTAAACCACTTTCCATGTCCTACCTCTACATACAGTTTTCCTGAGTCCATAAAGTTGTATAGTTCAGTCAAATTATTCTTGCCATGTTTCCTAACCTTTCTCTGCCATGAGACAGTTTGCAGCTGTATTCTTATTAGGGTTTCTTTAGAAGAACTTTCAAACACTTACAGTATACTTGATAAAAAGAAAAATCATGATAAGGATATTTTAAAGAAGAAAACTACTCAAATGTCTTTTCAGAATTGCTTTCACTACTGGTTGTTTTGTTATTACCACGTAGCAATGTTTTGCTGCATAACAAAACAACCAGGCAAGATGGCTATTCTGTCTTTTTTTTTTTTCTACTAAAAAGCAACTCCCCTCAGTTCTAATAAATAATGCTTCACCCTATCTTAAGATTTCACTCTAATTCTAAAAGCAATAATCAATATTGCTAAATCCTATATATATCCTAAGTACTAGGATTAGCATGATGAATCTAAGCAGCATAAAGACTCCAGCTTGCCTCCTGGAACAGGTAGTGTGTTTCCCTTTCACTTCTAAGTCCCTTGTTATATACTGTGGTAAATAATTGAACCTATAATTCTGAGTAGTGAGAAAGAAGCATTGAGCCCTTTACTTTTTTATTCTCCCCATTCTGAGGCCTGATTTAAGAATGTGCTTAAATTCCCAGTCACTGGGCTTTAAATTAATATTTAAACATTCTTATTAATTCTCCCAAGAGTACCACACATCTTTAACCTCATTCATATTTTGTGATTGGCAAGGCTGAAGAGAGGATTTTCTGACTGAAATGCAATGCACATTTCACAGAAAGAATATGGTTTGAAATATGACTTTATATTTCTAAAATGTTCAAAACTTAACAATGAGAGTTGAAACTATAAAACTCAAAGAAAGAGTGTTTTGGTTTTGTCAAGTTGAAAGAACTGGTAAAAAGCACAAAGGAGGAAAAAGCCTGCTATTGCAAAGGCCTGGCTGCCACCCCCAGTGATGTTTCTAGTAGCTATAATGGCACTCCCAGCAAAAGGGAGAGCAAAAGCACTGAAACGCAACCCAGGTTCTTGGGGACAGAATTATTAATGTAAGATTTTGAAGTCACAGTTGAAGGCATTTGATAAGTATATGTTTAGACACAAAGAAATCTTTAAAATAATTCATCTATAATATACCTCTGCTTTCCCCTTCTAACTGCCTAGATTTACAAAACCAAGAGAAGCAAGATTGCTTTTATAAACTTAAGACCTGGAGCTATATGATGTGTGATGTACAGAACTCTGGCAAATAATTCAAACATGGATCTGTTACCCTGGTGCAAATCTGTCATCATTCCTTTTAAGTCCAGAGAATCACTAGGATTAGCAGCAGTACAAGTGTGAAATTGGGCTGAATAACTTCAGCAGGAGGAGCTCTGTGTAGAAGCAGCAGGTCAGACTCTATAGTGAACCCTCCCCAACACGAAGCAATAGCAAGACAAGGTACCAAAGTATTTGTTATCAGTTTAACATAGTCAGCTTGATACTACATCCACAGGAACTGCTACATGCTCTTTGCTGACTAACAGTTTTCAAACTGCTGCACAAAGGAAGCCAGTGAGGACACGAAACGTGCCAACACTGACTGGAAAGAGGTGAACAACTGACATTCCACAGAGCAGCACTTGGAGGAGGAACCCAGCAAGGGAGTCATGCAGAGTGACTTGGAGTGCAGGGAGAGCATCACAGCTTACCACACCTATTGGACTCTCCCCTCCCTTTCTGTGCAGATGTCTGAATTCTAACATCCTACATAAATACCTGCTACAGTGGCATGCTAATCTGGCAAGAGAAGGTTTCAAAGAGGGATGAAACATTGACTCCTTAGTTAAGGTCAAGGCTGGTATGTTTCTGTGGATACACCAGACATAGTTTCACAGTTCATCACGCATTCCAGAATGGGTTTAAAATATGCCACGTATCTTCCCAATAGGTATAGCCTTTCAGAGTGAAACCATGCCCCAGAGACACTCAGTGCCTTAAAACCTAAGGATTCTATCCCAAGTCCCTATTTCAGGAACTGGAATTCCTTAAGCAGGTGATTAAGTTTTGCAGTTGCAGTTCAATGCCCTAAAAAAGGAGCCCACATTTTTTAACACAATCACCTCCAGGGAAAGTATAAGTGAACTCCCTCCACCTCCACTGGTGGTACCCTTGTAATTTCTGTGCCCTTTTTCCAGAATTTTCAAAATAGTTCTGTGGAACTATTTGAATTGAGTCTGGGTGAAATTCCTCAATTACAATAGTATATGTCTATCAGCAGAAAGAAGCATTAACTTGCTTTTATGCACTTTGACTAAGAAAATGCTTGATGACCTTAGTTGGTTCCAAAGAAAAAGATTCCTGGGCATTTGGAAAAGTGTAGTCAGAGTGGAAGAAACAGAAGAATAAGTCAATTTGCCAATAGGAGAATGTTTAGATTTCTGAAAAAAATATAAGTTATTCTAAATATGCCTCTAAGTTGCAATATGCATCAAGTTTGGGTGGTTTGAGGTTTTGTTTTCTTTGGTTTGTTTTTAAATTTAAGGTCCATTTCACCATCTTTGCAAAGGCAGTTTTTAATCTTACAGTCTTCTGCCAACACAGACATTCAGGTTTGTAGAACACCTTTTCCTCAGGACATGAAATTCAAACATCTTCTATTAAACACTTCTGAAAGTGACACCAAAAAAACCCAAAACCAAAAACCAAAAACCAACCAACCAAACAAAAAAAAACTCAAAAAAACCCCAAACCATGCAAAGTGATATTTAATAGTCAGATATGTTTTCTATTATAAAAGAACAGAAATCTATGCCAAATATTTTAAATGCCTATGGAATACGCATTTGAATTATGGGATACACATGAATCAAAGACCATGACTGGTGCCTCGACTGGAAAAAAAGAAGGTAGGTATGTCCTTAGACAATGCCGGAGCCAGAATGCAAAACAGCCATAAGCATTTTCTTTTTTCCTGTAGATTTAACAGCATTGCTTGCAACAAAGGATGCCAGAAGAGCAATCATTCGACACAAAAAAGAGGATATGTGTCTCCAACACAAACTGAGAAGCAGTCATCCTGTGACATGACTGCTCATCTGCAGCAAAGTACTTAATTCTTGGGATCCATGATGAAGGATAGGAAAAATTAACTTAAAATGGGAATAAGAAGAAATTGTAAGAGCAACCGGATTCCAGTGTGGCAAGCATTAGAAAACTTCAGCTAACTTTGAGATTTCAAACTTTGGTGCCTAGAAGAACAGCGGTTTGAACATGATGAGCACTGCCCAGTACTTCTATTTCTGTACATACATGTTCAAATATAACAGGAGAAGAAAATCTGTAAATCAATGTAAAACCACCCAGTTTTCATATTTTGGGCCAGGTGTAGATTGATAAATCACTCTATCAGGCAGTGGTGCAGAGTTAAAAATACTTAGACAGAAAACTACAGAAAATAAAAATATCTGGCAATTTTGTCTGAAAAACTTTTAGTGCCCTTGGGCATGTAGTGAGAAATATAAGGTATAAATAGTAAAACCACTTGATGTGCTTCCAAATAATATTTGAGTTGAAAGAGCAAGGGATTGACCTGCCAGAGTAGCAATTAAGGTGAAGGAAGAAAAAGCCTAATAGCAGCCTAATAACCTACCCACAGCATGAAGGACAAAGCTCAAACTGTCCATGTATCCTTTACATGTAAGGAAGGGCTTGTAAGTCCATCTCTCATAAAGCTTATTGTGCTGAGCAGCAGGTACCTTTTAACTGGAAAAGGATTTACAAATTGAAAAGAGAGTGAGGTAAAGCAAGCTCTGGGAAGTCTAGAAAACACAAAAAGTTAAATATGGACACCTTTGGAACAATACATGACAGATGTAGTGGCTAGAGGGGGTACAGGTATTTAAAAGACTTCTGAGTTGAAGAATTCTGAAAGGTTTTGGAGAATAGAGAGAACTGAAATAAAAAGATGTAAGTGAGAAAAACAGGTCTGAACATCATGGAAAGCTTCTTGACACCAAGATTATTCTGAGAGAGATTTCATGTTCACGGTGGCAGCCTTTTTTAGCTGAACCAAAGTGCAGAAATAATCTCCTAAGAGATTTTGAGATTCTCAACAGCACATGCATTTGTATCAAGACTGAATAAAACAGTGCTGTATGCACAAGAGAAGCAATTCCACACTGGAAAGGAGAGGATTAGATGACCAGCAGTGGGTACCATGATCGCAGTTGTTAAAGACAATCTGCAGCAAGGTATTGATAGTCAGTGTTAAACTTTTATTTTATGAAGTACAAGCATGGCCTTGCTTCATTTCAAGGATGCTGTCTTTCAGAAATTTTTATCATGAGTTTTGATCAAGAAATCAATAAAACAAAATATAACAGAAGCAAACAAAACCACAAGCATATGTTACCAGCTAACATCAATGATAACCCCAATGCAAGGTATTTTATCGGGTCCATTTTACAGTAAAAAAGTGGGTCCTTCCTCCACAGAGTTGTCAAAAGCTTAACATTATAAAACAGAAATAAACAGAAATAGCTCTATATTTCTCTGTACAGAGCAGTGAAATGCTTTAGCTTAAGAAACAAGAGCGGTTATTTCTGTTTCAAATTTGCATTTTTATTTTCTGATGGTATTTGTAGTCTTCTTTACTTCAAGTGCAGAAGACAATATAAACACTAACAGTGTCACTCTGGATTTATGTACTTATTCCTGTAAGTAAAGCAGGGAAACCTCTGCACTTCTGTCAAATCTGCTTGTTGACAATTGAACAATTTAGTAGTTCTCAACACAGGAGCAGTTGCAAATTCTGGGGAAAAAAAGGTTGCTAAGATTCCCTCTCACTCTGCAAGTGGAATTTTCCACTTTATATAAATACTATTTTTGTCAAAGCAATTTGTACAGAGTCATGCTACCACTGCACATGAAATGGAAAGTTCCACAGCTGTAATGAAACTGGAAGCTTTTGTTCATGGAACACTTTAGTTTCATATGAAGGACAAACACGCGTCATAGTCAAAAGCAGCATTGCTTATCTTTGCGGTAAATACAAGATTTACAATTTTATTCCTAAATATCAGTTGAATCTGGTTTTAAATGTTAATTTTCCATAATGCATTCCTAGCGAAATTCATGACAAAACACCCTGAGCACAGCTGCTAGTTGCCATGTCCCTTACATCTACTGTAACAATTAGCTTGCATGCAAGCACTGTGAGCCGAATCAGCAAAATGCAGAAAGCTTTCATTTAGGGACATTAGGATTAGTGCAAGTGGCAACAAAGCAAGATAACTATCAAAGAATTTATATTTACTCTATCTAGAGTGATGGCAACTTTCAGCTATTATTACTATATATATCAAAGCATTTTGATTAAAATCTGATCATTGAATCATGGGAAGTAAGGCTAGACAATCTCGAGTCATCCAATCCATCTACATGAAATAAAACAAGAATTCTACCTTAAATCTACAATGTCAGTCAAACACCATGTTATTTGAAAATCACTTCACTATAAATAGCAGTCAGAACAGGGGGAAACAAGTACAGGTAAGCGAAAAGCTGGCAGGAGAAGAGAAAAAAAAAAAGTCCTACTGGCTCAATGGAATTTGGTCTATTTTCTATACACATGTGTATTTCAAAAAGTAAAATTGTATCTTTTAACAGATCTACTGATGAGAGGGTAAATAAATCCCTAATACATGGCACAGTTAAAGGAATGGTCCAGAAGACTACATGATATTTGCAGAATAAATAGAAAATAATGGCAAGTGTCAGGATCTTGCTAGTCTGGAACTTTAATTACTTAAAAAAAAATATAGAGGAAAATAATTAGAAAGATCATAGCTGTTAATTATGCAGAATAATTGATGGAATTATAAAAATTGCTTAGGCATTTCAAGGTTCATCCTTCAGTAGCAACTAGATGTTGAAAGAACTGTTCTGTCTAATACTGGTAAGAGCAATATAGACATATCGACCACCTTTCACTAAGGGTCTGGAATCCCACGGTTCCACGTGTTGCTTATGCTGGAAAAGCTATAGTTACATAAGTATAAACACATACTTGGCTTGCAAAGAAAATTGTCACTGGTGATAAATCAGCAAATAAAAACTATATGCAACTTTCAGTCTTCAGAAGAGTTTATAGGGCTGGACTTAAGGACAATAATAGCTTTACTTGTAGATTGAACAACTTACAGAATCAGTGAGATTTAACACATACAACATGTCAAAAGGGAAATGTTCCCCAAAAGATTCAAGCAAAGGGAAGTGGACTAAAACAGGATATAAAATTTCACTGATCGAGTCAGAAGATTTGATTTCACAGAACTGAGGCTGAGTGGATACTGACTTAAGCAGGCACCGCTCAGTTTGAGGCCAGCCCAAGGTTACCTGGTGGCCTTCAGTTCCTATGAGAGATACACAGTTGGCACCTTTCCATACATTGCTGTCCTTCTCAGGAGAGCAAACAGGTACACAGAAACCTTCAGTACCTGCATTACAACCACTGTGCTAAAAGGAGCCTGTCAGTCTCCAGAGCTGCTGTTATCCTGTCTCTCATAAAGAAGTTCATTTCATTAAGTGCCCTGGCAACTACAGACCCCCACTTCCAGTGACCCCTATCATCTCATCAAGAACGTTTGCCCAAACATATTTCACTCTTAAATGGATTCCCAATATCCTCTCATCTTGTACTGCTTTATGGATAGTTGAATGTATGAGAAAACTGAAAGTAAAAATTACCAAAATCCTCACACTTGTGAATGTCTCTGCAGTGCCTTTCAGCTGACAGGCAAGCACAAACAGTTTTGTTAGCTGCTGACATCACAGTGATGTGCTGACAGCAGATCTTGTAGAATATGTAGAGTGCCTTAGTATTCCCCAAGCCACTGGCATCTCTCCTCAGCACCATGTGCCCATGGTTGTCAGTAGCTCTTACAGCAAAGCAGAAGACCTTGCCTAGAGGGTCCCCACCCCACACATGGTGACCTGCTGTCCTGAGAGCCTGCTCCTGTAAACTATTCCACTTTTCATTGCTACAGCTTCACACAAAGTTTTAGCCATGGTTTGGAAGAGATCCCTTGTAGAGAGGCAAGTGCTGACTTGGCTCTCTACAAAGAGAGAGTAGACTCTCAGTGCTGACTACAAAGACAAGTTTCTTAAGTGATCCCAGTTTTGAAAGACACATATTTGTATAAACTTAAAAAAAAATACAGGAGAAAATAAGCAAGGCAAAAATTTCATTAGTTCATTCAAACTAATCCTGAACTTTTCACAAGACTGTCGGGGAGCTGTTAACACTGAGTAATAGCTTGTGACAGTGCTCTCCTTCAAAATGTTCCACTGTTAACCACAACAGTGGCTGCATTGCTCCCTTAAGCTGATCTGGTCTCAAACTGTACAGCAGAAGAAGCTATAAGCAAAAAAAAACACAAAAAAAACCAAAACAAAACTGTAAAAGCTCAGCTTTAAGTTTTGTCACACAACAGGTTGACATAGGAAAGGTTGACGATGATGTAGGTTAGAATTTCAGATTCATTAAGAGTGTTCAGGAAGTCTAAATAACTGGGAACTTCAAAAGCTCTATTATTTTATTTGAATTAAATGCATGCTTGGGGTTTATCTATATACTTTGAGAACCAAAAGACTTCTCAGAAAGCTTTCATATCTGAAACAAATGGAAACAAATAAGGAAATCAAACTTTCAGCAAGAGTAGGATGTGCTTCATGGTGCAATTAGGGTAACTTATTAGAAAACAACAAATTAAATAAAAGACCCTAATGTTATCTTCATTTAAGAAGGGCACAAGCAGGTGTAAGTGGAGCCGTAGGTAACCAAGGACCAGGTGAGTATCTGTGTAGTTCTCTGAAGTCTAAAAGAGACATCAGATGATACCCGTCTGTTGTCAGTGAACAAAGCTGTTCTGTTTGCCTGCATTAAAACAGGGTTTGTTTGATGCTGCCAAGTAAGCTCTGGAGAACAACTGCTTGCACTTTCCATCCTCCATCTTTCTCGGAGAGGAGAAAAGCCTTCTTTGATAACAGACAGTTCACACAACGGGGAAGCCTGCATTCAATAAATAAGGTGAGACTTCTACGAAATACATGATGCTTTAACTGGAGAATGGCACTCAAATTCAGCTAGGTCAACATTCCAAAAGGTGTCTTGGTACACACTGCAGTGACAGCATACATACATACATATTAAGAGGCAGAATTCCCACCATACATCCAGCATCAGTAGCTCATATACATTTGTCAAATATCATACAAAAATCACTTAAAATAATAGAGTTTTATTTTCATTAATACATCTGTCACTACTTTTTCTTAAGAATGGATTTCCTTATTTAGCATGTCACTACATAAAAACTACTATAATTCCTATTCTCCCTGCTTTAACATCAATCATCCTTTTTTAAAATTTTTATGTCATAGTTGGTTTCCAACACTAGTATCACCAGTGTTCAGTTTGACTTTTTCACGGCTTTTCCCCATGAATTATTTTCAATTTTACATGTCAGTAAAACTTCCTAATCCCTGACACCATGAGATTAAAATCAAAAACTGATGATAATTTCGCACCAACCCCTTTTAGTTTTATTATTTTTAAGAAAAGCATTCCCTTTTCTTTTTTAACATACCTCCTTTTTCAGATCAACACTGAAGTTAGATGAGAACTTTTATCCCTTTTAGGAACTGACCCCACTTTTCTCAAGTGGCTCTTGTTCTCTGTTCCATCAAGAAACTAAGAAAGCTTGAGCTGGTTATTGTTATATTGGCATATACTGTACATACAAGGAGCTTTTCATTTTTCATGCAATTCATTCCATTAGTGAAGGTAAACCACAGTTTTGAATTTTAAACCAGGACCTCATGTATAATTTACAAAAACTGCCAATTCCATCAACCTTACATTTTCTGGTGTATTTTCTGCCTATAATGCCCCATGCTGTTATACTTCAGCCATAGGTGCAGTATCAATTACTGGCTCTAAGTGACCCTGCACTGGCACCCATTTTGTTGCTATCAACAGTCACTTGAAAGTTACAGATTTTTGGCTGACAATGTCACCTACTGCTTTAACACTTAAAGTTGCCATAGAGACAAAAGAACAGCTGAATAGCAATCTTAATGCTGGAGAAATGGTTATTCTTTAGTAATAGGATGCTACTTGCCAGTAAACAGCCTCAGGTTCTAATGGAAGTTATTTTCAATACTAAGTTTTGAGTCAGAGCCTTGCTCAAAAAAAAAATGGCAAAGACAAAAGAGCCTTGTGTTTCCTCCTGCCCACTGTATTCTGCTGGTAATGAAGAGGCAAAGGAGACTGTCTCCCTGCTGAGAAACAAGAGATAAACACAGCAGAAGTTGACTCCAGCCCTGTATTCCGAGGGAGAAAACAGTCACTGCACAAAGACCCTTACCTTATCCTCTCTTCTTATGTATATATTTTCTCTTCTTATGTCTCAAAATGGGTGAGAATAAGGAAGTTTCATGCTTCATGTTCCTCACCAAGTAAAGTGCTGCACCACCTCACGCAAAGTGCTGCTTCATCCATAGAAACACAACACAACCTAGGAAAAAAAAATCAAGGATCCCCTCCTTGAATTTTTTCCTCTAGCCATACAGATCTGCTTTCTCTCCAGCACAGCCCTTCCTGTACAGACTATGTGCAGAAGCTCAGACTAACAGCTGAATCCCACTGCTCTCTGCTCATAATCCATTAACTCATATTACAGGATAACTTGCAACTGATGGGGATTGAGGGCACTCAGCCCTGGCATACTTTGCACCTTTCAGATTCCAGTCCTAGGTTTTGAAATCCTTCCATCTCCCCACTGCTCCTGAGCGGACAGAATGCATGGTATCAGAGTATGTATTACCTTTTCCATCTTAAATCCTGCTGTTGAAGAGTTGGAGAATTTCTAAAGATAATTATAAATAGCAGAATATCCCTGGTTTGGTACAAACAAAATGCAATAAATCAGAACCTTATCCTGCAGAGCCATCCCATAGACAAAGTAAGCAGCTGTCAGGGACAGCTGAAAGAATATTTTCCTATCCAAGAGCCTTCTCCTCACCCTGAACTTGATGCTGCTGCCCTGCTCCCGACACTTTATTGGCAGTGTGAACACAAAGCCAATTCCCAGGGGTTGCTGCCTGATCCTCCCCCAGCAGCAGGAGCAGCTTTAGGCCCTCAATTTCCTGCCCCATGAGCAGACCTTGACTTGTCTGTTCCCATGAGGTTCAAGATAAGACAGTCAGGAGGAATATTCAAGCAAGACAACAAGTAGTAGGGGATAATGCAGAAGAGATGGAGGAAAACTGAGGTACAAGTGATTCTTCCTCCTCCTCACCAGGCCTCCCTGCTGTAAGTCTCCTGCACGCCCTTTCCCAGTCACTGAATTTTCTCGCCCTCTGCCTCTGCTCCCCACAGCCCTGACATCCCACTTGGAGGTTCCTTTCACCTCTCCTGTGGCCTCTTGCGAACCCTCAGCTTTCAACAACCTGGCCTCTGTGCCAAAATACATTTTGTTGACACTTCAGAAAGAACACTTCACACTGACAGTCATGAGCTTTTGCTCATATTGGACAAAATCTGCTTTTACTAAGAAGCCTTGAATTGACTTTGGAGCTCACACAGGAGCAAAAATATTAAATGCTAATATATAAAAGGGCAGGCAGGCTGTAACAGTGGAGGTCTGTTCCTCCAGCTTGGGAGTTTCCAGCTGAGTGAGAACATTCTAATGATAAACTGAAATTGGACACACAAATTGATTCTACTTTTACAGATTCTCCGATCTATAGCAATGGTGCTTAATGCGGAAATAGAATTCTTAAAAACACTACTTTTTTGTTCTTTTGAGCAAATAATTTTCTATCAGTTGAGGGAGAAGAAGATACAATTCAGCATCTCAGACATCACTCATCTAGGGGCTAAGGGACATGACGCAAACAATCACAACAACAAACAAAAGGAGTGGGAATAAAAAAGCAACTTCATCAAAAAGAGGGGAAGATAATACTTTAAATAAGCTCCTTGCCCACTCTCAGGAGTTTCATTAGTCCAACCTCAGCTTTGCCTCAGCAGCTTTGCCTGGCAGCTCTGGGCTTGTTCAATCACACAGATTGCACAGCTTAGGCAAGTCACCTGGGCAGATGCCCAGCAAGACAAGAACTCGTTCCAAAAAGAGGAAAAGCTCTCCTCTCATGGAGGAGAGAGGCAGCAGCTCCCTGTGACAGGGATGCCCGACAGCAGCACGCAAAGCACCCCCAGCCACAGCATCCATCAGGGGCAGCAGGAGGCTGAGACCTGGGCACCACCCCACCCACACAGCAGCAACCCCCGGATCCTGAGGCTGAGCCAACACACAGCTCCAGCTACAGACATAAAAATGCAGTCTGGCACATCCCTGCTGACAGACTGCCAAGTCCAATTCCACACCTCTCTGAAAGGGAGAGGTGAAGGGAAAATACAAATCTTAATAGTAATAATAATCACAGAATTAACTAGGTTGGAAAAGACCTTCGAGATCATCAAGTCCAACCTATGACCAAACATCACCTTGTCAACTAGACCATGGCACCAAGTGCCACATGCAGTCTTTTCTTAAATACCTCCAGGGAGGGTGACTCCACCACCTCCCATGATGATGAAAATAATAATAATAAACCACAATGACATTTCTAATCCTTGTGCCCCACAGTCAAGCCTGAATGGAAGGGAAAGAAGTCCACACACCATGAAATGAGGTAAAACTCAAAGAAAAAAGGAAACAACTTGAGTGGCAGCCTCAGACTCAGTCCCAGTGGTATTTTTCTCAAATATGTTTGGAATTGCTCTCACCTTGGGAGCAAAAAAAATTTTCCCTGAAATACAATTTTAAAAAATGTATGATGGGACAGGAAATAAAAGGTTTCAATTTAAAGGGTTATATGGAAAGACCATTTTATAGGGGAAAGACTTTTCCAAAAGAATTTTCAATGCAAAAATTCCAGATGGAACACAAAAAGAAATAAAACAAGAAACTGATAATGTCAAGGATAAGTTGTATTTGACTAACATAAATTCATAACATATGAGGCATGTGAAAGGGTGTGTATTTAAATCTTAGTAGCTATTCACACAAAATTATCATGAGGTACACTATACTAGCATCTATGTGAAGCATAGCTTAGTTTATTTAAGGAAACCTGAGAAAAAAACAGACATATAACTTCTTCGGACAAAGTACAAATCCTTCTTTCACATGATTAAAATTATTATAAACTCCTGACTAGCACTGATAGCAGTTTGCGTAGTATTTCACCTCCTATATTTCTATTTAAAATACCTTAAATAAAGAACAATAACTGGACAAACCAGGGGTGAAGGAAGAGGGCTCTCACACTACACAAGTGCAGAGGGAGAACTGCATTTAAGACAAACAGTAAAGAGACATGAAACCAAAGTTTTGAAAGGTATCAAATCATGAAAACAATGAACGATACAGGAACTGGCAAATACACTCACAGATCATCCAGCAACTTCTTGCAGTAACATTAAAAGCAGAGATTTATCTGCTGTCTTGCTGTATGAGCTAAGTTTCTTGCTGCACTAGTCTGTGAGAAGGTGACTTCCTTGGTGTGAAGGCACAGAGAAGGGAAGCCTTTCGCTCAAAAAGTCTGGCAGAGAGAAGCTGCAGTGCTGCTGGGAGCAAGGGGCCCTGGGCAGAGCATGGAAAAGCTGCCACAGCCACCAGCAATGTCCTTGCATTAGCTCAAATTAAGAAACCTTGCTACCCTTCTACAAAGTCCATGTTTCATCTTTTTGATCCTTTTGGTGTGAACAATCATTCCAGATGCAATTTAACTGGAGTTTGTATATTTTCTCAGAGGTCAGTAGCAGATATATCATTATTTATGTTCATATTTCCTTAGGGAATTAATCTTTAGAGTATCATGGTTTTAAAATTCTGATGAAAGGCCTTAGAATTCCCCCTGGATTTGTATTCATAATTGACAGTATTACATAACATTTAAGTACTGAATGACTCACAATTGGATACAAAATACTGTCTTTGTAGAAACTTCGTTATGTTTCTTGTTATATTTCTTACACTTTCCTTGCTCTAAGGGTCTAGGATTTCAATCCTTGATGTTTGGATTGACAAGAAGAAATTCTTCTCTTTCAAGTAGAAGCATTTCCTTTGTTTAATTTTAAAAAGCAAAGACAGTGCTGAGATCCTCGTTTTTATCAGACTTGCACAACTACATCTCAAAGTACTTCTCAGGCAGCTGTAACAGAAGGATTTCCCAAGTCTTACAACTAGCCCTCCAACTAGGTGCAAAAAATTCCATAGATTTGCAGACTCAGAATGTTAAATGTATCTGGATGAATCTTTTCCATTTAGACCAAGTATTCTAAAGTTTTAATATGTGTTCTCTGGTTAGTTTTTCTGTACTCAGCTCACCCTCCCACTTCACAAAAGCTGCTCATTCCTTTTAACTCAAAATGCTACCCAGATCCTGGTAGTATGTCTTTGAAACATTAAGACTATTACTAGCTCTTAAGCATCACACTTACATATAGTAACTCTTTACCTTTAATGTGAATCCTGTAGAAAGAAAGGGTTATTTAGTTGTTTTTGTTTGCTTGCTTGTTCCACTAGTATTAAGCTGTAATAGGATCCCATCCCCTTCATTATTTGGTACTATTTCTCAATGGCCAAACTTGAACAGGGACTCAAAAAGTAAAATGATAGTGCTCTTAATGTCCCAAGAGCAGACTGCTAAAACAGTAAAGTGATACCATCTACAGCTGCTGGAATCAAGCATTTGGCTTAAAGACCTCTCATGTAATGAAACCTGTTTCAAAGCACCACATAGGCACAGAGAATGCTGCTAAAAGTAGCTCCAAGGCTGCTGCAAGCAAGGGAACAGCAACACCCAAATGGCAGAACAACCAGGACACAGCCAGGGACTAACTCCACCGCGGGGAAAGCACTGCTCAAAAGGTATCTGTGAGTTGACTTGAAGTAGACAATTTTAAAATATATATTTTATGAGGCTATTAAGAGTGTTCAGTGACACCAGAAAAAACACCACTCCTACCTCTAATATCAGAACTAATTTAAAAGGAAATTACTATCTGAACTCCTCACTGCATCACGAATGTTTGAGGCATAAATACTGTAAGCAAAGAGTGTCCCTTAGTTTGATACACTGTGGCTATAATTAGGAATGATGAGATGGAAGAAATGAAGGGTATTTCAAAACCTCAATATTGGGAAAACCAATATCCAAAGCAATCTCTTCAATAAAGCAAAAGGAAAATGACCCAAGGGAAAGGCAGGAAAACCAAATGTCTTAGGACTTTTAAAGGAAGACCAGAAAGTAATGAAATTAGTGATTGCAGCCTATTTTCATGTGTTTGAATATCAGTTTCACTTGTATTTCAATTTTATTTTTAATATTAAAACTTATAAAATGTATTTTAAATGTGATAATTACCATAATTTTAAAATTTAAAGAGCACAGAGCCACAGAGTAATTATGTAGTCTCTAACACTGCTGATCTTGAAGTATATCCCTTACTATTGAGTATGCTCAGTGAAAAACGGATTAATTTTGTTCTACAGATAGAGTTCTACTTAATCAGAAATGTACATCAATCCCCATGGACTCCTTTGCACTCAAGATGCAAAAATAAAATGAAAATACCCCCCCTTTTAAGAATATCTTTCATTTCAATTGGACATAGACAAGATTTTGTGCATTGCTGATCCTATTTCTATTCTCACACATGCTCTTGTCCATTAGATTAATTCTGCTAACCTCAGAGGAATCACATGAGTAAAATACAAACACTGAGCAAGCCAGCTATGACACTTTGAGCTGAAGCATGAACCCTGTGAGAGTGTGACCTGCAGCACATGAAGCAGCTGATAGGCAATGGAGATGGTGATCAGCCTTTTGTTTTAAAGCATGTCAGAAATACAACATGCTGCTTCAGAGGCCAACTCCTCATTCCACTGCAGCAAGCAGGAAAGCTTCCAATAAAACCAGCACCACGAGATAAATCTTTAAAGGTAAAGGTCAACATTCACAGGGAACCTTCTAAAACCTGGTCATTCAGCTTATAGCTCAGCACCTACTGTAAACTATAAAAAGAATGGGAATGGGAGATGGACACCCTACTCCCTCACCTCCCAGTATTCCCTACATCTTTTACTGGCTGAACAGCTACTCTTTCAGTGCTATCAAAATCACACAAGCATATAATTACTTTTTCAGTTAAACCATAGGATTGAGTCTATCATTATTCCTCAATCTTTTCAAAAGCTTTAAACATTTTGAATTACTCTTTTTCATGTGCTTTCTTGTTCTGCTGTGCTACTGCCTGTCATTTCAGGAAGTTGGTTTGAAATGGTTCAAAGACCATTTCAAAGCTACCTTTTAGACCTGTTATTGACATTTCTACCTCTTAAAGCTGTGCCACCACAACATGGTGACAGACTTTTAATTTATGGCATCTCAAGTCACTGAAAAGCAGCTGTTAATATCAAACAACTGATTCATTTTTGCACTGGAAATAAAACACATGAATCAACCTAATAGCAGGCCTGGAATTATTGACAAACACTATTAGGAATTAGCCACCTTTTCAGAATTCTTCAAATTTAGTAGCTACCCTGAAGTAGACCTAAAAACCTTGAAGCTACCATAAAAACCCAACCAACCAAAAAACCCCCAAAAAACTAACTGATCAAACAAAAAAAACCAACTAACCAAAAAAGAAACCCACCCAAAACCCCCAAAAAACCAACCAAAAAACCAACCACCTAAAAAAAGCCAAGGAATGTAAACAAACTATATCTTTCCACATCCCTTTCTTTAAAGTCCTCACTGGATGTTGCTTTATAAATATATAACACTTTTAAAAGGAAAAGCTTATCTCTTCCTTATAAGGAAGAGGCTGACTTATGTGACAGCCTCTTCCTGCAACTATTGTATTCTGCCCTTCAGTTTCATGAAGGTCTCCTAATACATGTCAGCAAGAACTACATTCCTAATAACACTGTAGGGCTGTATTCCTAAGTAACCTTAAGAAACATAAAAGTAATTTATTTCTCCAGAGTCTGCAATACCTACAATTCTATTTCTAAATTTATATATCATATACAAGGTAATGTTATAACCCAAGTTTATTTACAAGAAGGAACAAAAAGTCCTTTAAATTAAACACAGCTACAGAACTATATGAAAAGTTCAGCATTTTTGGGGAGCAGTATTTTGTTTTGGGGTTTTACTTATATCAGCCTTTTCTCAATCAATCCAAATAGGCTATTCTAGAGGCTTAGGACACCATTCCAAGCTGCTAAGCAATGTGGTTGGTTTGTGTGATAGGGCAAAAGGTATGACTGAGTGATTTACTGAGCAAGAACAAGAAAAACAGGACGAACTTGGGCATTCTTTAGCATTGGGCAAATGCCTTGACATTTAACAGTGCATGTATTGTTGTACAGTGACAAAGGGGAAGAGTTCAAAAAGCAGTTTTCTTTCCTCCATTCTGAAAGTCCCTCTTTTCATACGAGTACCACACAAGCACAGCCATACAAGCAGGGTGATAAAAAAAGAAATCAAAACAAAATGAAGTTCTGTGTGGACATGAAGAGCCAGGATGGCCAACAGGTGAGTTTTGAAAATAACATACGGAAGTGCTCCGTGTTAATCACGGCGAGATCTGGTGAGCTGCTTCATCCCTTGTGCATAACTGCACTTAGCGCTGTCATACCAGTCCCTGCCTCTTCAAGGGAAGGAATCTGCTCTAACAGGGAACACTGGACATGGGTTTGGATTTATGCCTGAAGAGTGTGTATAGAAGTTCTTTGGGGGAACACTATCCCTTGAAACATGGAAGACTATGATACATTTCTCTTTGGTAATAACTGTTAATTACATTACCTAATAAAACAGGGATTTCAACCACAGAGGCTACAAAATCAAACCTGGTTTCACAGTGTAAGCTGAACTTCACTGTCTGGTTTGTATTACTACAGCAGGCATTTAACTGGGAGGTTTGCACACTACTTTTTATTGCAAGGCCACATTTCTCAGTAACTTCTATGTCAGTCTATTAGCTGAAATTTTCCTTGCCTAGTTAAAATTCTGTTATTGTTTTAAATTTAAAGTCACCTCTGAGAACAGCTACTTTAAGTAACTTTAGTGCATATAAGCTTGAACAAATTAAAACTGATAGATGTTACCCAATTAAGATTATCTGATGCTGTCCACTGCAATGGATTCTTAAAATTTTGAGGCAATTTCTCCTATTTTCACTGACTGTTGGTATATGAAAGAATTTCCTAAGCCTGTCCACTTAATCCTTGGCTTATTGATGTACCTTCTCAAGTGCTGAAAATCATCTTTCCCCAACCTCACCTTTGCCCCAGAGAGATTTCAACAACATCCCAGAAACTCTGACCAGCCTCTGAAAAGAGCATGCTACTTCTAAAGCTCACTCCACAGCCACCACCTTCACACACCTGGTCCTACAACCACTGCAGCAGTGAAATACACCACCAGGGTAAGGGAGCAAATGTCCACTCTCAAACCCCAAAAGTTTAGCTCAGCCCCAGTACCCCAGTTGCCTCCCCTCATTCCAAAGGACAGGTTTTTCCCAGGGCTTTGTAGACAGACAGGTCTTTCTGCCAACCACTTTCTGTAGGTAGAACATGTGACCAGCAATTGTTCCTACCCACTGAACTTAGGGAAAACCAATATTTTTCTGAGTTCTTGCAGGAAGGATAATGAAAACAAGAGGTACAAAGACACGTTTAGCTTGCTTTTATATGTTCCTGGATTCAGCAACTTTTGCTTGAATTGGTAATGTCTAACTTTTATTGTGAGATAATAATATTAGGCCTGTAGATCAGAGAGTATCAAGAAATAAAAGTATACAGTCCCCTGTCCTTTCTTGTCCCTTTCTCGTTTGCACTGAGGTCAGTGAGTTCTTCCCTTTACCCTCCCGCCCACAGTGAGGACAAAATTCTCCCTAAAAGCACATAGGACAAACAAACATGACAGCAAGTAATTAGAGAAATGTATAAGTTAATCATTCATAAAGAAACTCCTTTTTTTCTGCAAAGCAAGCTGCATCAGGATCAGAAATTTAACTAATCTTCATTTGAGTCTCGCCAAAACACTACTGAAAGACCTGATCAAAATCCCAGAAACTAAAGCAGGAGAAAACTGTTCCAAACATAACACACTAAAAAACAATCCCTTGTTTTAACTGCACAACTCCAGACCAGGGCCAACAAGGTTCTGTAGAAGTCAAGCCAAACCCATCCCCAACCCCACAGTCTAACTAAAAGAAAGCTGTTGTTCAGGTAGATCCTACCTTCTGTTACCAGTTAAACCAACTTTTGTAGGAGAGAGTGCTGCTTGTCTCTGTGTTCTTTACTCTATTGATTGTTGTGTAAATATTAGGCTTCCTGCTGGTGGAGAAACTACTGCAGTTTCTTTCAGTTCTGTTTGCACATTTCAAACTTGTGCATGTTTTAGAACAAGGAAGTTTATGTAACATTCCTGAGAAAGTGCAGTACATCATGGCTCATTTTAATTCAGGTATGAATACATGACACAGATGAATTCACAAAACACTCCTTTCATCTGAAATTTAAGTAGTAACCCTTTTCCACCTGAAGGTTTAAGAAGCTTTAAGTGATGAAATGATTATATTTTCCTGTTTCTTTAAAGCAGTACTGGATTGAAACAGCTTTGGATGAATCTTTCCTGAATTTATTCAAATACGAATACACCATCAACCATCAGGATATTTGAATAAGTCATTCCAAAATATGTCAATGTTCTCTACAGCCATAGAATGTAATTTTAAACTTTGCTCAAAGCATTTTAGTATTAGAGCACATAAAAGCATCTTCTCACCAAAGGCCAAATTTTCAAGTACTAAACAAACCCAAATATTTGTTGGCAAAATCAAGAACTGTACATGCATCTGGAATATTTATCTGTCTAAATGCAAACTTTTGACATAAATTTTATTTGCACAATGTTCACTACCAGTGCTGCATTACTGAAATTCAGCTTAAAGCTGGTTTCATCTTTCCCTTTTTAAATTACTATCTTTAGGAGAGATCATTGGGAAAGTGATGGCAGACTCCTCCTATACTTATGGATTATCCTTCTTTACTCAGACACCTCCCAAAAGTTCAGGTCCTGCTCAAACACGCCCTTTTCCAGGACCCTTTCTGACCCCATTGCTGCTTCTTGTCCCTGTGACTCAGATCAGTTCCTGTGCCTGCTTCTTTGAAAGCAAGGTCAAGATAGTGCTTGATTACCAGTATGGGTCCAATGTTTTCCCTCATCTGCCAGCTTTTGCACTGCCCAGCTCTTGCCAAAATTCATATCTTATTTGATGCACAAGTTTCCAAGTTTTATTGGCTTTCCCTTCTCAAGAGATTCTCTCTCTTGGTGTAACAGAGCTGTATGTTTTGGATAAAGTAGTTTTGATGGGTGAAAACCAGGATTTTTTTGGTTAGTTGAGTTTGGTTGGTTTGGGGATTTGTTGCTCACTGGCATTTTCTTTTTGGTTTTTGTTTGCTTGTTTTTGTGAGTTTTTTTTTCACTTTTTGAATAGACAGAATTTTCTCTTTTGCTTTCATCCCAGTCCAACTGTTCCCAAAGGCTTGATACCAGATTTTGGACTCTCACTTCTCTCTCAGCTGGGAAACCAAGCTGCAGACAGATGATGCCTGGCTAGCACAGACTGCCCATTGCCTATTCCTTGTCTCCCACGAGGCAGGAACAGCCCAAGATTTTTGGGCTGTCTGCACTGCCCAGCAGAGTGGCCCATTCTGTGGCCTCTCAGATAAGCCATGCTGGAAAGCCAAAGAAAAATGTGAATCTAGACATTACCATGATAATGGTAGCACAGGGAAACTGTGTCTAGTGATGTTTAACAAAGTATCTTGATGCTGCATGGAAGATGTGGATTGCTCCAATTTCAAATAGAATTAACACAATTCTAAACAGAGATTGCTGGAATCAGGTAAATGAACAACAGGAACAACCAAATCACCAGGTTTCTCTCAGGGTCCCCTGTTAAATCTGCTACAACATGTATTTCTGTGCAACACAGCAAATTACCATTGTGACTGTATCTGAACACACAAAATGACAGAGAAGCAAAGGTCTAGAAAAACCAGAAAGAAATTCCCTATAAAAAAAGAATCCAGCACTCAAGGTATAAAACTATGATCATCAAACAAAACATAGAAACAAGGTCACAGATACATATAGGGAGAAAAAAGGACAAGGGATAAATGCTTATGAAGTAGCTGAATTAACAGTCCTGAAGCACATACAAATATGCAACCTAATTTGCTGAAATCTCATCAATTCTAAGACTAAGCTAAATTCTATCCTAATCTTTAATTCTGCCTCACAAAAGCACCTCTCCAGGCCATTTTCTTGTCATTAGAATGTTAAATAAGGTGACAGTAACAAAAAATTACAGTCAATAATCACGCAGCAGTTTAGGTAAAAAAAGAGAAATACTAGGAGTTTTAAAAGCAACAGAATCCTATGGTATGTAATTTAACACATACCAACACATTTTTGTCCTTACACAGGACAAAAAGTAATTTAAACATTCAAATCACAAAAAATGAGCCTTCTATTACTATTTATTTCAAGAGCTACCTACTAATGACATTCCTCCAGTCAAGATTGCCTTGTATTAAAAAAAAAATTAATTAGGTTTTCTACAACCTAATCATCTAACTTTAAACACGACTTTGAGGACAGAAGAGAGCATTTATGTTTTTGACCTAACAAGGCATCCTAAGAGGAACTTTCTGAATGCATCATGCACATTTTAACATTGCAGTTAAGCAATACTGTAGAATCTACAACACATTAACAATTCAGAAACTTAATAATTTCAAGTTGTTCTTTAAAATACACATGAAGGCATTCTACTACTATTTGTGCTTCTTAGAACTACTATGTTAAAGTTTTAGCAGCATACTGATAAAAGAGAATTAAAGACATGCAATAATTAAGCGTTAATTTTTTTACAGTGAACCATCAGTAGGGTCACAAAAAAGAAGCATTTATTTTCATATTTAAGAAATATATACTTCCAATGGACTTACTAACCAAAATTTTCATTTAGAGCCTTCCTTCAGAAAATGTCACGATTACCATCTAAACAGGGGAAAAAAAGAGTTCAAATGCTGATTTTGGCATCTGTATTTCTTTGACGCAGTTTACCCAAAGATAAAAAGTGTCTAAAAAAACCAGATCACAGTCGCCCACAGTGCTAAGATTTCCAAATTTGACTACTCTGTTCCTAAACTGCAGCAAATGAGTACAGCTTTCACTAATGGATTGCTATTAAAAATAAATCAGCTAAACAGTGCCTGCACTTCTCCTTCCATACAGCTGGAGCAAGCATACAGCGCTCTATTATGCAGCTGCTTGAAAGACAGATTTCAACCTCCACATGGAATTACTTACCCAGAAGCATGTTTCTCTTCTGCAGTTAGTTCAGCAGAATAGAAAGTTCTGCACAATAGATCTAACAAAAGGAATGTCCTCACAAGCTCCTTTTTGACTTGGTGCAAGCCTTGAGTAGCGTTTGAACTTGCGCTGCTGAGAAATATGTCTTGCCCCACAAAGCTGCTGGGACACTTTACTTCACTCCCATTGGTGAATGTTACCTCTTCAGGCTATGCACAAGTGATGCAGACAGGCGGCAGCTGGTGCCACCTTCATTTGAGAGAGC
>VZTN01006516.1:0-33106 GCA_013400515.1 Erpornis zantholeuca
AAAAAAAACAAACAAAAACCAACTTTAATTAAGTCTTAGATCAGCTTGAAACTATGTCATGCTTGGAGACATATCCTTTTTAACATTTTATCATTGCTTAAGGACATAAATATTTTTATATCATAAATGCATATAACATAAATTATGTAACAATAAAAGATGTATGAGACCCTGCTTACCAAGATTTTCCCATCTCTTACAACTTTGTTTATCTTGAAATGGTGGATAAGCCAAATAATTTCAGCACAGTATTTACAAACTCCTTTCCTACAATCATAGTCTTGAGATTTCTTTAAAAAATAAGCAGGAACAGACATTTCTGTCTCATAACTTTTCACAAAGATAGTTTCTTAACAAACCTTCAATAATTTTCCATAATCCCGTTGAAGGCTTTCAATATTCATGCATGGCAGCCCACAACCAACACACCAGCAGCCCACCAGAGGTTGTAAAGAGTAACTTGATGGTTGTAAAGAGTAACTCGATTTGGAGGTTCAGTTAACAATGTCAGACTTCCTCACATGTCCAGCCAGACTCACTAGATTTCTAAACTCCACCAGGCAAATTCAGCATGACCATCCGACCTCTAGGTCCATTGTACTTGGGGGTATCTCAGCAGCCACTCACCAGATAAATTAGTGTATCATCCATCAACTATTTATTCAGTCAAGAAAGTGGATCTACATTCTAGTGATGGAAGGAAGTAAATGAATTTATTTCCCTATGTGTATTTATTAGTTTATATTGTGCGAAAAAATGCTGCAGCTCTTTCCTGTGAATCCACCTCTCATCATTAAATGCTTTTATCCTTGTGTATCTCTTCTTAATTCCAAAACCAAATCCTTCCTGTGATGTACTGCCTTGCAGAGGAAGACAATTAGCAGTAATCATTGAAAAAAGTAAATGTTTCAATGGAGCAATTAATGATAGAAATACTGAAAATATTTTTTGTATTAACTACACACAGATGCAAGAAAACTCTTCTAATTTATACCAGCTCAAAGATCACCTGTAACTGACCTTTAAAAACAGCATTGTCTCCATAATTCTCTTGTTTTCACTATGATGGCTGACAACAGAAATATTCATGTGGCCTCAACAGAATTTATCTTGGAAGAAGAACTGTGTGTTCCACTTGTCTTCACACAATTCACCAAACCGTATGAAAATCTGCAGCAACGAATATATGAAGATCATAGTCCACGCTCAGAGATAAGGCTAAACAACCTTTTTAATAATAATTTATTTTCAGAAGATATCATTTGTTCCAATGCCCTTTTACTTAACCACTAATATTTGATGCGTTCACTAATTCTTTAATGAGACGTTCAAAATAATGTAAGAAATGGTAATACGTAGGAAAACACATGATAATATAGAGAATGTAAGGCTTTCTTATTTCACATTTCTAGACTAAAGTCTGATCTGTGAAAAACTGAAGTAAATATTATTGAATAGTGCTTAGTGATGGAACCATAGTGCTCAGAGGCTGCTTAGAAACTGGGGAGAATTCTAAATTCAGACAATGTACATTCACCTAGCTGAGCTTGAATCAATTAGAACAACTCTGAAGCTGAAACATGAGATAATAAATTTCAAAGAATAAAAAGAGGTGCAGAAGAAAAGAAGTCTTCCTATGTCATGAAATGGAGACAAAGCTATGTGGTCCCTCCTTTTGTGAGGAGACCCCATGGAGATAGAAGTAAGCAATGAAGGACCCTTTTGTCAAGGGATAAATGATACTGTATTTTCAGGCCTGAACAGGACTTCAGTTTCAAATACTGTATAATAATTTGTGAATGACTTGAGAAAAATTATACTCTTCTTTGGGTTTTCTATCTGTCTGTGTTCTGTCATTGATATGTCTGTGTATGGAGAAGAGATGTATGCCCAAATCTACAAGGAAGAGTTCTTTAATAGATTTCTAAAAATGTTTTCTGTATGTCAGGTTGCCCTGAAATTAGTTAATATATTGTGAGCTAAAGATTACTTTCTTAATCCACTACCTTTGATTTGATTCTAGACTTTGTTGTTTTACACAGTAAAAGACAAAATCTCAAAGAAAGTAGGATAAGGATGGAAAGTGACAAACCAGAGTCGTTCTAAGTGCCTGACGGAATTTTCACTTTCTTCGGGTAAGATATCGTGTGCAGAATGCTTGTGTGAGTCCTACAGACACATATACTTCACCTACTTCAGTCAATACACTGAATTGACTAAAATACTTGCTTAGATTTCACTTGCTAATCAATTTAAGATTCCAAGCCCTCCCTAATGATTCTTAACAAAAATCTGTTCAAAATAATCTCAGGTTCACAGCATGATCAGTAAACTTCAAGGAGCTTATTTAACTGCTTTTTAAGGTTTCAATTTATTTATTTGATTTTTAATTGTGGCTTTTCATTCTGTAGATTCACTATGTATGTGTTTAATGTCTATTTGCTCTTTAAAAGATTCCTGGAAAACACATTTCCAGGTGGAGTAAGTACTTTCTTACTCCACCTAACAGCAGGCTCTGAAAGCACAAGTTCCCTCAGGTATTTTGTATTCTCTTACGCCCTGTTTCCAAATCAGTTCTGACGTGCAACTGTAACTAATTGAAGGAGAACTCTGGGTAAAGTGCTGCCTGGAAAGTCATCATCACATTTTCCTTCCTTTACAAGTAGAAAGAGCTGTTAAAATTTTTAGACAGTCATACCACCAGGCAACCTGAGATGACTTGTCATCTGGAGAAAGAGGTGAGATTAGATTTGCTCTTGCAGACCTTAAGTCTACTCTTATAGTACTACAATGAATCTTTTCAGGGTCTGACTGCTGGACTTGTCATAGTCTTGTGAAAAAGCACTAGGTCAGATTTGCTTTGAGGTTTAGTTATCTCTACAAAACACTAGGCTTTCAAGAGGAAGGTGGGAGAAAGATAGATGGGTTCACTCAGTTCCCTCATCTCAGAGAACCAGCTGACTTTGATGTTGGAAAAGAGTAAAGAATCTTGCAAATCTTTAGAAATACTTAGAAATTCTTATGTGAAACAAGACAGTTACAATAGTTTTCAACCCTGCCCTTCTCTTCCTAAAGCTACTGCTGCCCAGCAATTTGTGTTATGGAGGAAATTAATGCTGCCGAATCCCACTGGCTGCTGCTGCCTTTGACAAATACCAGACTGGGGTATCAAGAGCTTTTGACACCCTCACAGGGGCAGCCCAGCACCCTCCCTTGTGTCTGGACAGTACCGCTGGAGAGAGGGCTCTTGGATTTTAAAACCTCTCATCAAACATTGCCTCAAACATTTTGATTCTGAGTAATTGGATTACTGAACAAGGCCCAGCTCCAGCCTTCACTGCCATGGCATTTGTTTAAACAGATTGAACCTGAAGTAGAAGGCTATGAAAGAACCTCACAGAATTTCATATCCTTGGAAATTATGTCTTCCATCCCTCCTTCCGGTTATCCATAGAATCAACAAGACGCACACACAGAGACAAATATCAAACCTCCAAAAGTCAAGAAAATATACAAATTTAAACAAGTCAGGGCCTGTTCTTAAAAGATAAAGGGAGCAGCAGAATTTCTCAGCATCCCAGTAAGTCCTGGTACCAGGGCAGAGATTGAAGGACCTGAATGTGACCAAAGAATGGCTGGCAATAGATGTGGGTAACAAAAGCTTTATCTTTGTCCCTTTGCCGACTGTGCCCAGCCCAAGGAAATGCTGGCTGCTCCTCATCTGCATTGGGAAGGAAGGTTGCGTTGCTAAGTTCTGCCTAAGTGTTGAGGGCCTGTGCCCCCACTGGGGTTGGAAGTGGGGGCTCCAACCCCTGTCCTCTGCCCTGGGGCTTTTCTTCCTTTGGTTTGTCATGTTGGAAAAAATGCAGCAAGCGATCTTCTTCTGCTGTTTCAGAGTTGTTTTTATTTGTCTTATCAAAACCTCGGAGGGAGAGACAGCATCCCCTGAGGACACCAGGGCAGAAAGGGCAGAAAGGGCAATGGCTGCAGATCAGCAGCTACTTTTATATCTTACTAACAACCATTCAAGAAACAATACGTATCTTATTTTCTCTTCAACACCAGTAAACTCTCATCTTATTGATATGTCTTTTCAATGCTAACTTTTTTCCACCAACCAACACACCACAGGAACTGGTGTCAGAGAAGAGAGGAAGAGAATGAGGAGAGAGGAGAAGAAGAAAGAAGGAAAAGCCACACCTAAAAATCTCCATCTTGTCCCTATGTAATACATAGAGCAAGATCCTAAAAACTACAACTAAACTCTCTGTGTTACACTAAACAAAAATCTCTTCACCTCTCTGGTGCATTCAGGTTCTCCCAAAAGTGGAGGGAGCTTCTCCAAAAGCCTAGGTCGCTGGCTAGGCCACTTTTGAGGAGCTCTGGGGATATAAAGAAACCACCAGAGGAGCAGAAGCTTTCAGGCTTCCCTGGACTCTGACACCTAAGGAATCTTTGAAAGAGAAGTCACCCCTGCTAAGCTAAGTCCAGCAATATCTGCACTGAAGGCAAGTCTGAGGCAGGAGGTGTGAGACATCTCTGGTCACAGTGGACTTCCAGACAATCTGCCTTTTGGCTCAAGTTTGCTTTTTTAATATTTCTTTGTCCATTTTGAAATCTGATGGAAAACTGTCCAAGGATGGTTAAGGATATGACGAAGCTGCTGTCACTCAGCTTGAAATGGTGCTGCAAGGCAGATAGTCTATGTCTTGTTTATCTAAAACTCATTAAGAGAAGTCAAAATCTGCCACAGTTATTAAGAATGCCTACAACTTCTGCCTTTTCAGATGATCCAAAATTAAAGTCTAGTCAAATAAAAAGCTGAATATGGCATGAAAAATGGAAAAGTAAGAAAGAAAATAATAAATAAAAGAAGTAAGATACGGCAATTTTGTGTTTTAACATATCTGGAATCAAATGTTGAAGTTATAAATCAGATGTTGAAGCTGTGAGGTAGAGTCTATCTTCAGGATGCCCTTTAGAAGAGAGAAGACAAGACATTCAGGATATCTTTTAGCTTTATTTAAGTAATATTGTAATACTTAAGTAATTTAAGTAATACATGGGAAATTCTACCTAATTTTTAAGATTTTAACTACTTTTCACTTGCAACAAGCAAAATGTTTCTGAGAAAGCTTTCATGTTGGAAATATATTGAAGGGTTTGGAGGTGGCATTTCTGAAGTGGAAAAGTTCCTATGGACCAAAGAATTGAAACTAATTATGCTAAATATTTATGGACTGAAAGACATACCTAATTTCATTTTTTCAGACCTATACATATCTCTAAAAACTTACCTGTCTTCTACTTACTATGAAAGCATAAGTTTGTAGATCTTCTTATGTGTTTTTCCACCTTATACCTTTTTAAAAATAAGCACTTAAGCATCCTAACATTGAGGGGTTTATTTCCTAAAAGTAGATCTCTTGCAACTCATTAATGTCCCTCAAGATAAAGAAATCAAATATTTTAATGAAATGCCTGAGTTGTTTTTCATTTTTTAGTTTTCAATATATTATTTGTTAGTTTTCATGGTTGAATATCCTGAGATCAAGCTACGATATAATTAAATTAGGAAGGTTTCCAAAAAAATGTTATAGTGCACTTACATATGACTATGACACTTACATATGACTTACATATGACTTACTATGACATTTGAGGAAGACTGTTATATGAATCTTGTGATAACAGTGATGATCAGTTTATTCTGTATATATTCTTATTATCATTATTGTCCCCCCTAAATTTCATAATTCTTGTCAATTTCTGGATCTATTTATGTATTTTAATGTTCATAATTATTCTCTAGAGATTTAATTAATTTTATTATTTATGCATCACATACAGAACAACCAGGGGATCTGACCCATGGATTTGTGAAAGACAGGTCCTGCTTGACTAACCTGATCTCCATCTGTGACAAGGTGACCCACTCAGTGGATGAGGGAAAAGGCTGTGGATCTAGTCTGCCTGGACTTTGGACTTTGGTACCAAAGGCCTTGACACTGTTACCCACAGAATTCTCCTGGAAAAACCGGCTGCTCATGGCTTGGACAGGTGCACTGCTTGCTGGATGGTCAGCCCCAGGGAGTGTTGATGAATGGAGTTACATCCAACTGGGGGCCAGTCAACAGTGGTGTTCTCCAAGGCTTGGTGTCAGGCACAGAACAGTTGTGTTCAATGACCTAGATGAAGGAATAAAGTGCATCCTCAATTGATTTGCAGCTAATAAGTTGGATGAGTGTGTTGATCTCTTGGAAGTCAGGAAGGCTCTAAAGAGGAATCTGGACAGGCTGGATCAATGGTCCAAGCCCAGCTGTGTGAGGTTCAATAAGGTGAAGTGCCAGGTCCTGCCCTTGGCTCACAACAGCTCCATTGACTGCTACAGCCTTGGTGTAAGGAGTCTGGAAGGCTGCCTGGGGGAAAAGGACCTGGGGCTGATGGTTAAAAGCAGCTAAACATGAGCCAGTATGTACCCAGGTGGCCAAGAGGGCCAATGGCATCCTGGCTATCAGAAATAGTGTGGCCAGCAGGACCAGGGAAGAGATCATTCCCTTGTAATTTGGTCTGGTGAAGCCTCACCTTGAATCCTGTATTCAGTTCTGGGCCCCTCACAATGAGAGACACTGAGGTGCTTGTCCAAAGGAGGGCAATGAAGCTGGCAAAATATCTGCAGAATAAGTCCTATGGGGAGAGACAGAGGGAGCTGGGATTTTTTAGCCTGGAGAAAAGGACACTTAGGGGACATTTACCACTCTACATCTACTGGAAAGGACAGATAACAAGCAACGACCTCGTTGTAGTGAGGTGGAGGATGGTCTCTTCCAAATAATAACAGTGATATCAGAAGTGGTCAAATAGAAGCTTTTTAATAGAGTTTTGAGTTTTAGATGGCAGGCATGCTTTTTTACAGTTTACTGGTCACTCGGAGAATCCTTCCTCTAATTCAGTGTACCAAGCATCAGATGAACAGTTTTATCATACACACTGATTACATATTCATTAGCTATCCCTGCTGACTTGGTATTATTACTGAACAAGGAATAATATTTCTTTTATTTTACAGATAAAAATAACAGAATAAAAGTACATATATATGTTACTTTATTTTGCATAATTGCACCCCTTACTGACCCCTTATATGGTCTTTCAGGGGTCTTCTTTGGTGGTCGTCAGCATTCAGTGCTGTAATATTTTAGGTGGTCATTCCTTGACCCCAGCTCTTGAGAAAGCACAATACTGTTGTTTTGCATGACTCCTGCTTTGTCAGCCTTACAGAGCTGAGCTTGCCTAGGTTCCATCCTTTATCTACTTCTCTGAAGGTGTCTTCTCCTTCTGCTGTTTGGTTCTACTGTCCCTACCAATAGACCAACAGAAAACAGCATCTAGGTGTCCCAGAGAAGATTTAGGTTTGATATTAGGAAAAATCTCTTCTCAGCAAAAGGATTGTCAAGCACTGGAACAGGCAGTCCAGAGATGTGACTGAGACACCATCTCTAGCAGTATTTAAAAGACAGGTAGACTTGGTGCTTAAGGACATTGCTTAGTGGTGGACTTGGCAGTATTGGGTTTCAACTTCCATCTTAAATGTCTTTTCCAAACTAAATAATTATTTCATTCTATGAATTAGGTCTTAAGTGAAAACTATCTATATTCTATTTATTCAATTTATNGCTGTTTGGTTCTACTGTCCCTACCAATAGACCAACAGAAAACAGCATCTAGGTGTCCCAGAGAAGATTTAGGTTTGATATTAGGAAAAATCTCTTCTCAGCAAAAGGATTGTCAAGCACTGGAACAGGCAGTCCAGAGATGTGACTGAGACACCATCTCTAGCAGTATTTAAAAGACAGGTAGACTTGGTGCTTAAGGACATTGCTTAGTGGTGGACTTGGCAGTATTGGGTTTCAACTTCCATCTTAAATGTCTTTTCCAAACTAAATAATTATTTCATTCTATGAATTAGGTCTTAAGTGAAAACTATCTATATTCTATTTATTCAATTTATTTTTACTTTGTGTTTTTCTTTTCAAAATTCTCTTTAGGCATGAAAAGGTTAGTACATTCTTCAGTATGTAATTATCTAGACTGTTAACACAAAATTTGGGATGCGCTCATAATTCAAAGCAATGCAATAATCCAAGTATTTATAAGTGTTTTCTCTTTAGGAAAAATTTAAAAGCTCTGTCCACTCAGTCTCACACAACAATTAGGGTTTCAAAACAGTTTCAAGTGAACTGGTGAGTCTAATAAATTCTAAAGAATAATGATACATTAGGATCTGAATTTGCAATAAATCTCTGTTGTCCTCTTTCTTAATTGCATGAAAAAGAATTATTTTTTTGCTCTCATTTTTCCACTTTTTTTGATCATGTATTTTGTTCATATGTATAAATGCTGGTTATTCTTTCTGTGGCAATGCAAATCAAAACCAGAAAATGTAGGCATAAAAAATTACAGGGTCAGAGTTTCTAGATAAGAATTGTTACCTCTTAAATCAAAGCTCCACTTAGCCTAGCATCCTACCTGTTGGCAAGCAGAAGTGGTCACAGAGGGAAAAATAAAACAGGACCTTAACAGTTACTGGTGACTATAGCTGAGACTTGAGAGTTTCTGTGTCTAATGTCTGTCTTGGACTTATACACTATCAATTTCTCTGATCTTTTTCGATAAGTGTGTACATTCTTATTTGCTATCAGTATCTGGAACATTGAATTTCACAGACTATTCCTAATGTCTATGATTTTAATGATTATTTAAGTAAAATTTTCCAACTCATATTTTACAGAGTTTTTATTTATTAATCAGTGTGGATCAAAATATTTTACGTGTGTTCTTTTATGCTATTACCTTGCCATAACACTGGTCTCCAAATACAACTCCCTGTTCCCACAAGTTCATTATTTCATTGTATATATTTCTGGGAAAAAAGTTAAGAGAGACAATATTTGGATGGAGAGTATACCCAACAGTTTTTCTTTTTTAACAATATCAGCACTTTCACTTGGACCTATCTTGACTGTCCCATTACTTAGTTTATTATGAGAAATAATGTCATCCCAAGTACTGGACAAGTATCTTGCTCTAAAATAGACTTGTACAGGCAATTACACAGAGACATTGAGACTACTACTCTCTTGCCCTCGTTTTCTTTCTACCAAGAGGTAGTGTCATCACAGCATCTTGAGAACTCTTAGCAATCTTTAGTATCCACTGCTTGAACTAAGATTGCAGTAAGATTAATTGAGCGTTAAACTGTGAGACAAATGGGGTTGCTGGCCTAATTTGAAACCCTGTTAGCCTCAAATATATATTTAGCAATATAATATGAGTCTTAATTAAATTTTTTTTGAAGGGAAAAAATTGAAAGAGTATTCCAAATCATTTATTGAATAAATGGTTATCTCTTCCTGTTACGAATTACGAACAGCTACCAAACTAATGCAGTTTCAGAGATATCATTTTGCCTGGAAACTGTCCAGGAAATATAAAATGAAACTCCACACCTTTAGAACCACAAAAATAAGAAGATGTCTAAAAACCTATTACTTACTTACTACTTTTGAGCAATATCTCCAGAGACCTTTCAGACTGCTGAATTATTAATTGCAAAGGCACTGAAAAGAATCTGTTTTATTATTCTTTCAAAAGTCCATAACAATTCTTACTAAGACATTTCAGCTTATTGGGTCAAGGCTTGTACTGAGAGACTTTAGCTTATGGATCACTGATTTGGCAGACTGTAATAGCTTCAGCCTGACAGGTCAAAGTCAGTGTATCATGCCTCTTTATATCCACCTCTTGGAAAAAAATAAAATAAAAATCTAAAAAAGAAATACCACTATGCCCAAGAACAGAAAAATTAATTTTGTCCAGCTGTGTCCTTCAAGTATTTAAGCCATATTTCAGGTTTAAATTATATTATTTCACTTCATTAGGACACGTCTCACCAGTAAATTGTTATATATAAAAGGAAAAGTCAAATATGGTATTACAGTACCATTCTCTGTACTTGTATTAGCCAATACAAGGAGAATGATGTATTGATGGAAGCTAAACTAAACAAATATTTTGTCTTTAAAATAATAGATACAAGGCTCTCCTTACTTAAAGTCACACAAATTTTCTTGTTTATTTCATTACTTACTGATGTAAGTAATATAAGTAGCCTTATAAATTACTTGTTGATAAATTACATAATAGTCAGGACTGCACTGCCACTCTCTACTCTAGACATACTTGGTATTCCCATTTGCCAAGCACAACAGTAATACAGCCACTCTTCTAGGATCATGGAAAACATTTACCTACATAGACCCTTTGTAGTGCTATACCAGGACAATTGCCTAATGTAGATAGCAGCTATGAAACCTTTATAGAGCTTTCTCTTCCCTCTCTCTTGGGATGTCACAAACTGTTGGGTACAAAACATGATTTTAAAAAAAACCCCTCTGATCCTTTCCGTCAGTCAAATCTGGCCAAGAAAGAATTACCTTTTGCAGAGTGTAGCCTTACTCCTTAGTCCTGCAAATACCAGGACTGCTTTCATCTCCTTGTTAAACATTTTACAAATGAATTGGCCTAGAAAACACGCATGCATACCCATTATATATTTGCCCTCTGAGCACAAATATGTATATAACAGGAGGTTCTGTGGATTCCACTGCTTTATATTTAAGAAATGATGCCTGTATTTCTTTCCAATTTCCCTACCTATAGGAGATCATTTCTCAAAACCAGTGTGTATTTAAAGAAAAAAAAAATTAAACAGCATCATAAATCATTCAGCAAACACCCCAACTCTATTCATAGCCATACATATGTTGCCAGTAATACAGATAAATATAGACTCATAGAAATACACACACAGACTTTGAGAAAATATGCCTCTAGACAGAAACATATTGTGCATATGCAAATAACTGTCTGGCACTGAAGCTTTGCCCTTTAGCATTCACTTAAGTGTATCTCTTTCCTACGCCTGCTCCCTCCCATTTTTCCATCTGTTTATTTTTTCAAAGCTTCATTTAAGAATATGGTACAATTTCTCAAAAATCAAGAAATATGGTCCTGCAAATATAACTGCCAGGTATAACATACAATATTGCTTGAGAGAAGTATAAAAAAAAATATAGAGGAGGATACATTCAAGTTTTCCTACAAAGGTTACAGGAAATGGGTTTTATCCATTCTGTCTCAATGATGTTCATTCCTGGTTAGTTTTCAGGTCTGGTTGCTATACTTTAAAGAAGCTGCATAATCCAGGCTTGTGATCAGCTTCCTTAATTTATTTCCCTTGAAATGACAAGGCTGGCAAAGGTAGGCTGGCTTCTCAGATGTCTAGATTACACTGTAGCTATGGAAACAGGTGTAAAATGCTATGAATTTCAAGTTACACTGATATTCTGCACATCACGTTCTATACTGATGACAGGTTATTTTACATGCTGACCAATACAACAGCATCAATCTTACTGATTTACATAAGACTGTCGGGTAAGAGACTCTCCATGACGAACTTGGGGAGCTTTCTTTAGGGTTTTACTCTCAATGCACACCCACAGTTGAACATATGCATAAGCAGGAGCAGTGTCTGCTACTACACCATTCCCAAAGTCTTAAGGGCAAGAAGTGCAGGTGCCTGAAGTCAAATTATTATGATTTTTCCAGAATAAGAAGTATTTACCTTTTTTCTTTCCTCTGTTGAAGAAACCACCTCTTTGTCCATGCTCATGTAAAGAACTGACTCAGATCTGAAGACCTGCAGTAGTTTCCTTGGTTTGGCATAAGGCTGTAGGGAAAATCCCAAAACCTTGGATGAGTGGGGGGAAATATAACAAAAAAATGTCTTTTTGCTTTGGTACAAAATTGTCTGATCACCATCTCTGCCTCCCATTGTGACTTCTGTAGAGGCTACAGCAGCATGAGGGTCCAGGTAGGAAGCCGGACCCCTTCCCAATGCCCTGCAGAGAATTTAACTCAAAATAGCAGCACATTGCTCTACTAACCTTCCTCATCACAAATGGTGAAGTCAGAAAATAGTTTTTGTATGATTTTGCATCCAGATAAATAAGCTGCAGAAATCACAAGTTTTCAAAGAAACATCCCTGGTTTCCCCCAGGCTTGCTCTCACTGTCTTTTACTTTGATACACCCACATTATGTACTCCCTCACAGTCCTGATGTTTGGGTGAGAGATTTATATTTTTCATATGTATGGATATTCCCCAATCAGCTCAATATCTACTTCCTCCTCTGTTCCACACCTTCAGTCCAATCCTTCGTGAATATGCCTCTTCTATCAACAGGGCCCTTTTCAGTTTTCTGGTATTTATTATGTTTTTGATCTCTCTTATTCACAGAAATTCAAACACTGATGAATTTAGATTTGGTGTCAGTCTGTATTTTTATTTCTCACAGTTGTGTAAAGTGAAAAGCTTTCCCTTCCTGAATGAACTGGAAAGCCTTTATAAAACTATGTTGAATATGTACACTATATTTGGCATGAAAAAACATCTTGTCAAAGCTTAGTCTTAAATTAATTTCTAAAGTATGATAAACTTTAATTTCTAANTTGTATGGTGAAGGCCTCCTCACAGAGATTTGAGGTAAGGGCAAAGACTTTCGTATGAGGCATAGCATCACTATTTTATAAAAATATTTCCAGGAAATTGTGGGTATGAACTAATTGCACAGTAGATTAAAACATCTCTACACACCAACGGAGAAATTCAGAGTTATTTAGTTATCTGAATAAAATATTCTGTAAATGAAAAGCCAAAAGGATGATTTCTAAAATTTTGAGATATGTATGCTGGAAAGTCAAAGTTAAGGTGAGGATAATCATCATAGTTCCCCCTCTAGTTTCAAGAAGGTTAATGTATGACCTAAAAGCAGAATGAGGAACAAGGAGCTGAGCCCCTCTTGCTCATGTAGGTAACATCATTCAAGCAAATCAGAGGACTAGTTATTGAATTTCAACACTGTTTATATTCGCATTTGCACGATTAGGTGAAAGAAGTTTTAAGGCCTTTCTTGTTTTGCCTTCCTCTCAAACCCTCTCTGCTTTTGCACTGAGGCATTCACTTTAGTATAGCAGAAGTTTTATGCATCCCTTCCTTACTAGAGTAACTAAAACCCCACTACTGAAACACAAATTTTCAGTAGTCACAGCCTTTTCCGGTGACACCTGTGAAGTCTGTAAACTAGTAATTCTGCTTTTTCTCAGCTATTCAGATTTTAAAAAGCATTACCCACTTGACACAACAGGATCTGCTTTGACTGAGAGCAGCAGAAAGCATTTAAAGTCCAGTTCAGTTTTCAGACTCTTTTCCCTATCCAAGGCCTTAAGAGCTGATGTTTCAGAAGATTTTTCTGGGCAAAGAATCTTAGATCCACTGCCTCTATGGCAACTGAAGTCTTAAAAGAACTCATTTCTTCTGGACATAATTCATATGAATGGCACTTTTTGCACTATTATATCAAGTCAAGTCCTTCCCTAAGGAAAGCCTGATTATGTTACGTCCAGTCAAAATAATTACACCACAAGACACATGGTTTGCTCCAATAATTCCCCATTAATCAGCCTGCATTTGTTTTAGGCATGAGTCCCAGAGGTTAATGAATGGATCATTAAATCTGCTGTGCAATCAGTCACCCAGAGTATGCCCATTTTTAAGGCAGAGTATGCCTTAAACATCACTTGTTTAAGCAAGCATTCTACGTAATGACAAGGACAGAAATTACAAGCCCAGAAGCAGATGATGAAAATTATACAGTTTTTAAAAAATCTTCCCTGCAAGTATTTGGTAACATGATGAGAAGGATGAAACAAAAAAGAGTGTCAGGGGAGAATGATTTTGAAAGCTGTATCATAAAGAGGTTTAACTTAAGGAAAAACCCACAAATTAACAAACAACAGCAGCAGAACAAAAACTCCTCATGGAGTTATTTGATCTCTTTCAAACGCTCACACCCATTCCCTGTAGGAAACTAGAGATGCCCGTCTGGAATGTGAGAGATCTAACACACACATGAAGTGTTAAGTATCACTGGCTCCTGCACAGAAAATGTCATCATTCCCACCTCCCAGTTGGTATCTTTAAATAGCTCACATTATTTATGGTGTACATAGTGTTAATGTCCTTCAGTTGTTCTATTTTCAAGGATGGAAAAGCAGTTGCTAAGCATTTCTAAATGACAGCCCCAGGGTTCATTAAAAATATGGCAAACATTTGCTAAGCTCATTAAGTGCAATTTTTGTGCGTGTGTGTATCAGATTCCTCCTCTGCATGTTATGCGTGACCAAACATCTATTAACCCTAATCCCATTGATGAGTCTGATACATTCAAACTAGCAATTAGACAAAACAAAAGGGATATTTACTGAGAGACTCATAAATGGGCTTTCATATTGGTCTAAATTTGCAATTTACTGTTGCAAAATGACAGTTTAATTCCCTTCTGTTAATCCCCACCTACTAGAGTACTCCCTTTGTTTGATTATAGGTTGTCAGATTTAGGGATTCTGATTGAATCAAAATTTTCAGTAAACCAGAAATACACAATAATTACACTTACTAGGCACTGCTGCCTACTGTACAAGCAAAGTAAATGCAACAAAAAAGTAAGTAAAATTCAAAGAAAGAAGGAATTCAGGAATCAGCTACTTAGAAAACTATATATATTTCCTCCATCTAAATACAGAAAAAGTAAAAACTTATTTTTCTCTGTACAGTAATATGTTTTGATACCATTACCTGCTAAACATAATTCTTCTAGAACCAAGAGTATTTCTTCAGAGTCACAGAGGAGACATCTCATCTTTCTTAAACAGAATGACCTTTCTAGCCCACAGTCATGCCCTTCTCACACATCTTCTCAAACACTGTGAAGCACAGACATTATTATGAACTGGGCAAAATATTTGCAATATAAGTTGACAGGTAGAGAGTCCGGTATGGAAAAACTCAGAAACATTTGTTAGGAAAATATCTCCCTGTTTGTACAACACCACTACAAGTCTTGTCAGTAATGTTTAACTGTGAAAGAGTTGGCTCTGTTCTGTAAAGCATGAACTGGGCTGCTGTGAGTTAGTAAGGAGGGAATATCTTTTAGGCCACAGCTAAGTAATATTATGAAGTTTTTATGGCACCAGTGCTCTGCAAGTGGAGACTTCTGATGTTTACATAGATTAAAACAAACTAACAAACAAAGCCCCAAGAAGACTCATTCAGTATCTTTTTCTCAAAGTGTTTGCTTTCTGCTGAACAGATTTTTGTTTAAGTCAAAAATATTATGGCCAAATTTTATGCCTTCAAAGAGATCATTAACAATGTGGAGTCATTTTCAAATTATCTCTTCTGGTTTTCCAGGAATTCCACTTCTTACTACTTAGTAAACAACAGCTTCTAAAAAGTGATCACGCAGAAAACCTTCAGAAGAAATACTCATACACAGTAAAGATTTTTAATTAATTATTCTAAGCCATACTTAACCAGGAGAAAAGCAGTTCCTCATTTCAGAAGAACTGTAATAATTATCTACAGGGGAAAATACTTGTGTGCATAAATACAGAGATTCTATTAATAATTTTTAATTGTATTTTAAAGTTAGCTTTTTCCCAAAAAAATTCTTCAATGAAAGGGAAGATGATGCTGCTTTTTAAAGATTTAATGCTATTAATAGTCCTTTCAGTATACTAGTGTGTACTACTGACCCAAATCTTCTATTTAGTTATTCAAGAGATGTCTAACAGAAAAACACTTCCTGAAATTTCTGTTACCCACTCTATACTGTCATATCCATAGATTTATTCTCTCTATGATGGTGATATTTCTGTGATTCCAACAAATCACCTGCACAGGGACACCTTCCACATAAGTTGTCAGCTTCTCTTTCCTTCAATACAAACAGTATATCACAGTTTCATCAGCATATTTTCAATAAATATGACAAAACTTTACTAAATAACAAAGGTAGTGGAAAGGTCCAGAGTGCAAAGGGACTCTCTGCACTGAAGTATGTATGCTTGGACATATTTCAGCTTTAAAAAAATTCTAGCTTCAGACTGACCCACTTCATAACTCAACAGGAAAGAAAACAAATCACCATGGATTTTTTAATAACCTAAAATCAATAAGATACAATGAGCAATTACTCCATTAAAAAGTAGTTGTGGAAAAAGATCACATCTGTGTATTTATAGAGCCTTAAGATGAAACATTATTAAGTAAATGGCTTATTAAAACTAAATTCAACAAACCTTTAAACCCTAGATTTTTTAAAACATAAAATTATATTTTTCCCTTAATTATGCATTTTATTAATAATTTGCGCTCTATTGCTTGCCTAAGAGTTTGAACACAGTTGTGTGTGCTTTGTCTTAACAGATACTGAGATATAGTCAAGCATAGTGTACATTTTATAGGATGGAAAGCAAACCTGAAGACATTTGGATCTGAAGATGATGAAGTTGATGCATTTATTTTCTGTTCTTGCATTGGTGTGTGTTACTGCTCCAAATCCACTACTCAGAAAATTTTTTCTTTGAGATAGCTCCCAGCACAGAAGAAGAGACTCATACAATTATCGAGACAGAGGTGCCAAGGTGATCAAGATCTGAAAGGCCATAAAATTAATTTTCCTGGTACTTCTGGTTTAATTCTTGAATTTTAATACAAAACTGAAATTAAAAACCTCACTGTGTGGGCTTCACTATTCTGTAACAATTCTTCATGCTGCATTTTACCTTGTTTCAAGCCAACATAAGTTATTTACTTAAGGGGATTATTGCAAAGTGATAGAAGCATGTACAAGTAAGGTTGTATCAGTGACACTGAGAAGAGCATGCATAACTGCAGTAAATAGATCAGATTAAATATATTCTCTTTTCAAGATTAACTAGTCTTTCATACCTCTCTTTTTCTTTCCCTTTAGTTTTATCTTTTTGTGACTTGATGGAAGTGGGCAAAAGTGAAAGAAGCCCTCAATCATATAAAATCACCTAAGCACAAAGTTCAAATCACATATGCATTTGCATATGTTTAAAGAAACACATTTTTCTATATCATTACCTGTACAAGTTTTTACTTAGTAGGCACAAAGGGGCAAACAAAGTTTCCAAATGCTATATACTTGAGCAGTCAGCAAAGGTCTTATAAGATTGCAAAAGCAGAAAGAAGAGAATGCAGACGAATTTTGTGCAGAAATTTCCTTTTAACTTACTCTTTGTATAGAAGCAAAATGTTCTGGTAAAAAACAGAAAAGCAGATTCTGTGTCCATTTTTACCTTGACACATCTTACAATGTTGTTTGTCTGTTCTGCAAAAAGCATGCATGACAGAAAATAGCACATAGCCAATGTAGAAATTAACCATCACACTTTCTGGATGGCATAAATCATGAATTGTCCTAAATTAATTTACTACAAGCTTATCTGACAAGGACATTATACATATGATCAAATGCAACAGTAAAAAAAAAAAAAAAAGGATTAAATGCTTTTCTCGATTTTCACTTCCTCTTCCTAATATGTATCTTAAAAATAAACTCATAAAGATGTGGAAAGACTTGATCACAATGCTGTTTTCTCCTGAAATCCAGAAAATATTTTAACATATAATCTTAAGCAAACTTATTTACAGCCAAACTTACTTTCAGTTATGATACTTTAGTGTGGTGTTCCCTCATCCCCTTTCCCCCCCCTTCCTTGCTAGCCCTTGCTTTTCTCTTGGGGTTCTCCTATTGATCTCTGAGGGATCCCAAGCCCACCCCCCCCTTGTCCCCATAAAACTTCAGACCCTCTGCTTTTCTGGGTCTTTTGCCTCTGGAGACCTGCATGCTACCATGTGAATAAAGATCTTCCATGCTCCCATGAGGAGACCTCTTCTCATCTCCTTTATTGCTGCCTTGTTGCCAAGAGCAAAGATGCCAGANTCTGACTCGGCAGAAAGGCTCTTTGGCACTGCTTGCAGCTTGCCTTTTCCCCAAAATCCAGCAAAATTCCACACTTTAGCAGTTAGGTAAAATATTTTTTGGTTGCTTTCAGAGTCAAAGTTGGTTGGAAGTCTGTCATGTATTATTTTTTCTGTTTAATTTTTTCTTTGTTTTTTCTTTGCTTTACAGCACTCTTGTGAAGTATTTGCCATGGACATCACTCACAGATGGCACATCAGACCTTCCTTTCCACTGACACTTTCCTGTGGCCCTTTTAAGTTGTTAATGTATATGGGCATTGTTGAAATCCAAATCACGAACGTTAACACTGCAGACGAGATGGTCCAATTGGGACCAAGTGGCACTGGAAGTCTGGTTTGGGAGTACTACAAGGATGGGAGAAATATACCCATTGACATGCATAACTCACTTGTTCAGCAGGTAGTAAATTTTCAGCTCTCACTCCTACTTCCTGCTATTCCCCCTTTCCCCAAAACAGAACAAACAAACAAAAAAAAACACAATTTCACTACAAAGTTTACAAAAATTTTTGAAACATTCTGATGTGTCTGACTTTAAGTACATTACAGATATTTACTTTTTTCCTTCTTTATTTTTTTATTTAAGAGAAGCACTTTAATGATATAAAAACATGGTGAGAAAGCCTTATGAAAAATTCAGATTTAGATGCTGAATCCAAAGACAAACCAAGCAGTTTTTCAGGAGATAAACTATAAATGGAAATCCACCCTTTCATAGATGGTAAATTAAATTTAAAAAACAAGCAAACAAAAAACCACAAAAACCCAACAAACCAAAGAAGCATCCCACCAAACAAAAAACCACTAGCACTGATACAGGTGTCATCCAAGAAATGTTTTTTAAATCCAAATTTTGGAAACAACATCTGTCTCAATATTTTCGAAGGGAAGGAAATCTAATAGGATTTATTTGCAATGTTTTACTGCTAGTGGTGTAGTAGAAACAAAATATCTGCATTAAATACATGATATTTTTTTCAGCCTTCATCCTGCCTCTAAGCTCTTCAGGCCCAGCCATTCAGGCGGAGTTTGCAGATTTTCCACTGGATTACAGAAAATGATGCTAACATGAGTATCCTTTAGCTCACGGAGCTCTAATTTAAATGCATATCCTATTACAATGGAAGAGCAAGTTTTTAGATCTCAAACATATTGGCATTTGCTCCGGAGAAAGACAGAACAAAATGGTCCACAAAGGTCCCATTCATGTTAAACTGGCTTCTGCTAAAACCCTGAGTGGCTCTTTAGTCACTGAGTTATGTGGCAGGAAGAAGGCAGTCAATGAGCTTAGGCTTCACCAGTGCGTGTCAGGACCACAGCCTCAAATCTTTCACCAGGTGCTCTAGGAGCTCTTGCTGTTTAGACAGAGATGTAACATTTCAGACCTACACATCTCAGGTAAAATTTTCCTCAAAAGCAGGCACATGGAAGGTTACACATTAACAATCAGTCCCAGTTACTCCTAATGGGATTTGTTTATGCTGCTTTAAAAACATGGCCCTTCAGGCTGATATAGAGTTAGCATAACAAGCAGCTGCTACAAATGACCAGTAGGACTGAATATGCAATTAAATAGCTGTGTTTTCTGAATCAATATGAATTGATTGAAAAGCAAACACTTGAGCTTAATCTATTACTGTCATAAAAAATTGGCCATCTTCCTAAGTGGCATTAAGAAATTTGGCCTGACCTTTTATGTCTATGTGGAGTGGTGTCTTTCAAAGGAAGCAAAAACCTGCATATTCTCTATCATCCAAAGTAGAATAATAGCAGAAATTGCATCATTTCTCTGAATTCAGGTCTGTATTACTACATATATTTTATCCATTGGTGGATTTCAATTAACTGTGATTTGAAACATCGTTCCACCAAAACCAGTATATTACATCTACAAGTTCATCAGGCCAAAATCCCTCTGTGTTTGAAGTTCATATAGCTCAAAGGTTATACAAATGTTGTCCTCCATACCCTACAGAACCAACAGGCATGCAACCATTATAACTATAATTTTGCTTGGAACAAAACCAAATGCACATAGTGAGGGGAAAAGAACTCCTAGATTCAAATAAATAGAGGGCAGATTCTTTATGAGACTGAAAAAGGGAGTAGATTTGTGCTCACAACAAAATGAGCCTGGTATCTTTGAGGCTGCAACAGGGGCAGAAATTAAGCATCATTTCTTTCCTCAAGACTTAACAAAAAAGTGCTTTAATTGCACTATATGTCCACTAAACTTTCTTTTATCTGTGTACATAAATTGAAAGGGGAAATGATAATGAATAAATAGTACCTAAGGGCAACAGTGCATATCAGCATCCAGAAAAAGAAAATCTAAAATGGAAAAAATTTGAGGACAATAAAATAATACTCACAAAACTAAAAATTGAGCCAGAGAAAATCAAGCTACGCTAGCTTTTGGAATATGTCTAAGACTCATGAGCCAATCAGTAATAATTAAAAATTCCTCTAGCTGTGGGCTTTTTCATGGTGCGTACTTTAGGATAACGAGGACACATAACATAAGGAAAGAAATATTTTCAAAAAGTGAGTGATGACTCCAAGCCCAGCCAGAGTTCTCATAATGGTTTATAAGAAAAAGTACTCCACCTCCTTAAAAACTTTTCCCCCCTTTCTCACAGGTCAGCCACTTAAAAAAAAAAAAAAACCAACAAAAAAAACAACAACAAAAAAAAAAAACAACAAAAAAAACAAACAAAAAAAAAAAACAAACAAAAAAACAAAAAAACCAAACAAACAAAAAAAAAAACCCTGCATCTTAGGCTGGCCAGCATTCTACTACCCATTGCATTTCTGAGCCAAAAAAATTTCTTTGTGGCACAAGTTGCACCGACCTCTCCCACTGGGTCGATGGGATTTCACAGGCAGTGTAATACAATTACTGAATTGAATCCATGAAGTTAATTAAAGTAAAAATTACACTGTGATTGTTGCCTTTTTTTTTTTTTAATGGAAGATTATGTTCAGGAGGCAAATTACATTTTTTTATATTTCTATAAAAGCATTCCAGCATTTTAAGCCTTTCTTGATTTAGATGCCAGAGACTTAGGATTTCACTCCTTAAGATTTACTAGCACAGATTTTCATCCTTATTTATTCACTACAGAAAGGAGATCCTACACTGAAAAATTAATGCTTGATATGATTTTTAGAACTAAAAAGAACTCTTACTCATCCAATCCAGTGCTCCTGTTTAAATGGAAATAAAGACATTGTCAGACTCAAGCCTGCCTTTAAAACAAAATATTAAATACTTCAAAGCCTATGTAACTGGGTTGTCTGTTTTGCTACTGGATAGGATATTCAAGCACATCAATGATCTACGTTTATTGTGCTTTGCCTTTGGCTGGCAGGACTTAGTGTCTTTCTTCATCAGTTCTTTAACTTCACAAACGTACATCTAAAAGGGAATTTTAGAAAACATAATAAATATGTATTAACATATTAAATGTATGCATACAGTGTCTATATATCATGATTTTGGATGAATGGTTAAAATTCAGATTAGTAGAAAATTTAACTATGGATAAAAGAAGCAGCTGTTTTTCAGTCCTCACAATGAGATTTTCATGTATTTGTGTTAATTATAGAGGCGTCAATACAGTATAAAACAGAGCTATTTTTAATATCATCAGGTAGATACCAAAAAGGAAATCAAGCAAATTTCATTTTTTTCTTTAAGCACCAGGCTTGAGTATCATTTCCTCTTAACTGCTCCTCAACAGTAACTCCTTAAGAGCCATTGACAAGTTTTGCCCATGGAAAGTGAGCAGGTACAAGTACCAGCATGCATTGAATGTGATATGATTGATGAAATGGCTGCAAACTCTTTCATTTCTTCATAAACAAAGCTCCTGCAGTCTTTATTCAGACAAACTTCCATTGAAGGCAATTTGTATTTGTGTCTGTAGTAGCTTGTGTCTCCACTACGAGACTACAGATAGGAACCTTATACCTAGTATAACCTTTTACTCTGGTCTGTCTGATACTAGAAGGACTTTCTCTTCAAACTCTCCACATTGGGCCTCAGACTAACTGGGGACTCGACTTCAGGAACTTGTGACTACTTTATTTTTATTTTTTTCCAAATTTAATGGAATTGAAGCATTCCAGGATCATATGTAATTTACTACAGATGATATTCAAATCTAAAAAAGAAGACATTTTTGTTAGTTTATAGGGAATGAAAAGAAGTAGTATTTCAAATAGTAGAGTAGATGTGTGAAGAAACATCTGTATCACCACTCATATGTGCATGAATGTAAAGGAATATTTGTAAAGGTCACGGTCAGACTAGAAATTCTCTGATGTAATCTCACAGAGCACAATAAATTTAAGGAACAGTAGGGCTCACTGCACTTTTGGTAGGTGAGAGAAGGCTTCAGAACAGCTGCCAGAGTAGTGTTGAAGCAAGGTCAGGGCTTGGGACTCAGAGAAGTGCTTTAGTGGTTCTTGTATAAATATGATCTTCCACTATCAACTGCTTTGTGTTCCCAGATTGCACCAGATGCAATGTTCTTGCCAGATGCTCTCTTTGCTTTCCAAACTGATGTTTTGGTCTTGCCTCACATATAAAGAATTCCTCTTCACCCACTTCCAAACATGACAGAGTCCTAATTGTCAGTAACTGAGCTATGTGTACAAATACAATAATTAATGCAAGCACAGAGTAAATATAAATGCTAAAATGGCTGCTATACCAGATAGATATTGGTATCATAGTTTTCAAAGATTATAACTTTTGTATGCTGAGAAGAAATTTCCTACTGTTGACGTGATAGCAATGTGCCAGACTGCACATTCCATTTCTCTGACAGTCACCATGAGTACATAAATAGTCTGATAGAAAGCTTATCATTAAAAATTGAGCTGAAAAATCTTGTTGAGAACCTTAGCTTTCTCCATTACACTTATCACCAGCTCTTCTGTCTTATTTACCAGGGGAAGGTACATTTACTTCACTCTTTTTCTTTCTGGCATACATACTTTAAAAGAGAATCAGAGAATGGGTCAGATTGGAAGACACCATAGTGGGTCATCTGGTCCAACCTCCCAGCTCAAGCAGGCTCATCCCAGACCATGTAGCACAGGACTGTATCCAGATAATTCTTGAATATCTCCAGTGAGGAAGAGTCCAAAACCTCTCTGAGCAGCCTGTGCCAGTGCTTGGTCACCCACACAATAAAGACATTCTTCCTCATGTTCAGATGGAACTTCCTGTGCATCAGCTTGTTCTAGTTGCCTCTTGTCCTATTGCTCAGCACCACTGAGCAGAGCCTGGATCCATCCTCTACCCTCCCTCCATATACTCACAGAGCTTGATGAGGTCCCCTCTCAGTTGTCTTCTCTCAAGGCTGAACAGGCCCAGATCTCTCAGCTTTTCTTCATAAGAGAGATTCTCTGGTCCCTTAATCTTCTTCATCATCCTCTTCTGGACCTGCTCCAGGGCCTACATGTCTCTCTGGTCCTGAAGAGCCCAGAACTGGACACAGTACTCCACATATGGGCTCACCAGGGCAGGACAGAGTAGAATAGAGGGACAGGATCACCTCAACCTGCTGGCAATGCTCTTCCTAATGCTCCCCAGGACACCATTGGCCCCCAGGGCTCACTGCTGGCTCATGGACAGCTTGTTGTCCATGAGGACAACAGGACATCCAGGTCTTTCTCCACAGAGCTGCTTCTCAGCAAGTCAGCTCCAGCCTGTGCTGGTGCCTAGGGTTATTCATCTCCAGTGCATGACACCACATTTGATCTTGTTGGATTTCAGAAGGTTCCTTTCTGCCCATCTCTCCACCCTGTCAAGGTCCACCGGAAGGACTATGCATCTCTCTGGGGTATTTACCACTCCTCCCAGCTATGAGGGAGTCTGTGAAGATTTTGTGAGCAGCAGTGTCAATAGCCTTGCTGAAGTCTAGGTAGACAATATCTACTGCTCTCCCTTTGTCCGTCCAGGTGGCAGTTTTGATGTCAAACTGATTTTTGCTTTTATATATTTTTCATACATATTTGGAGCTCTGTAGCCTATTGTATAACTATACAGATTCATAGCTAGTAATTTTCCTACCTGATTAGACAGAAGGAAACAAACATGTTCCTAAGATGCTATCCTAATCTTGCTTCTTCTGAGAACCAAGGCTGAGCCACCTTCCCAAGACACTTTCTCCCATAAACAACTAATGATGAAGGAGGGCTTCAGGAGAGGGTCGAACCAAGAGGGGGAATTATCTCATCACCTGTGTTCTTAACTGGGGATCCTTGTCAATGATGCTAATTTCTAATTTGTACTTGCCCTATGTCACGTGCATCTTTAGCACATTTTTGGTGTGTATGCTGGCATGTTGTGCACCTGGAGGTATCTTCATTAAAGGTGAAGATATTTTATCATGTAACCTTGTTTGGGTCTTGGTTTTAGGGCTCAAAAGGCAACAGTTTCATCATAGAAGCTGATTGGTCAAGCATGATTTACCATTAATGAATCCACTACTCCTGATCACCTTCTTGTCTTCCATGGGGGTAGAAATGGCCTCCAGAATGAGGTGTTCCATCATCTTTCCAGGCACTGAGGTGAGGCTAACCAGCTGGTAGTTCCTTGGGTCCTCTTGCTTGCTTTAGAAGAGTAGGGTGACATTTTGCTTTCTTTCAGCCTTCAGGTGCATTTTCTGATTCAAAAATGATCATGAGCTGCCCAGATATGGTGTCTGCCAGCTCTCTCAGCACTCATGCATGCATCCCATCAGGGCCCACGGACTGGTGGATGTCAAGTAACCTAATCTTTCACGAAGGAGTGAAAGCCTTCCAACATTCCTTTACCCTGGTCTCCTGTGTCAGAGATTCCTGAGGGCTGGTCTTGTCAGTGAAGACCAACACAAAGAAAGTGTTCAAGTAACTCTCATCTTCTTTTCTTTCTCTATTACCAGGGTTCCCCCTCTGTTTAGTAACAGGCTTACAATATCCTTTATTTCCCTTTAGTTACTGAGGTATTCAGAAAAGCTCTTCTTCCTGTCATTGACACCCTTGGTCAGATTTTATTCCAGATTGGCCTTGGCCTTCCTTGTCTCATTTCTACTTACTCTGTGATATCTCTGTATTTATTCCAAGTGGTCTGACCCTGCTTCCATCTCCTGTGTGTTTTCTGCTTATATTTGAGGAATGACACGAGTTCTTAATTCGTCTAAGGATGTCTCTTGCCCCTTTAGCCTAGTTTCTTGCTCACTGGCATGTATTGTCCTTGAACCAGGAGGAAGTGACCCTGGAATAGCAAGCCTTCTTCCCTAAAGGGCGTGTTCCCATGGTATTCTTCCAAGAAAATTCCCTAAAGTGGCTAAAATTAGCTCTCCTGAAGTCTATTATTATAATCTTATTTGCTGCCCTGCTTCCTCCTCACCCAATATGGAACTCCACAGTCTCATGGTCACTACCCAGCCAAGGCTGCCCCAAGCCCTCACATACCCCACAAGGCCTTCCCTGTTTGCTAGCGTGAATCAAGCAGCACAACTTTCCTTGTGGGATCCTCCACTATCCATGATAGGAACTTGTGATCAGTGCTTTTCAGGAACCTCCTTGGCAGTTCGTGTTTCACAGTTCTGGTTCTGCAGCAGATGTCAGGGTAGTTAAAGTTCCCCACAAGAACCAGTGTCTGTAAGTCTGAGGCTGCTTCAAGCTTCTTGTCGAAGGCCTCATCCACTTCCTTCTCCTGCTCGGGTGAACTGTAGCAAACATACACAACACCCAATTATTATTGTTATTTTTGCTGTTGTTATTTATTATTATTAAAATTATAATTATTATTATCATTATTGAATGATCCTCACCACAATTTTCTAAACCACATATTCAGGCACCATCCCTATATTCTTTCCAGGATACATTTCAGTGGTTCCACTGCATTGTCTGTGCATTTCCTTCTTATACTTTTGATTGTCTAGGAGGTCCTTACTAATGCATGCTGGTCTCCTTGCTTCATTTCTCTCACGTAGGAAATGAGAGCTCTCATACTTAAAAAATAATGTCCTTAAAGAGCTCACCGATCCATTCATTTCCTGTATTCCTGAAGGCAGATTCCCAGGGTGTCCTGTCTACTAATTTCTTTTTAAAAATGAAAGCTGTCTCTCCTACTATTTAAGACTCTGGCTCTACTTCTCACCTGGCCCATTTCCCTCAAGACTGTGAGTACATCAGTGCACAATCAATGAAGCTGAGGCTACCACCAGTCTTGTTCTTTCATGTTGGTGAGAAACCAGACCAATAGTGCTTCTCCTCTGATTAGATTGTGGTGAAGTCTTCAAATTTGAGGTATTCATTTCCAGAAATGGGAGGAAAGCACCTAAAGGCATGATTCTACACAGATTTCAAATGAGCCATGTTTTATAATGGAGAGTTTTTAACATGGAGCAGAGAAGGGCAGATTATGCTCTTTTTGGCAAAATATATATGCAAAGTCACTTGCAAAAGAGCACACTGAGCCAACCACATTTTAAAGTAAATAGATTAATATTTTAATTTAAATTTTCAAGTTAATGGAAATTATGAAGCTAAATTTTAGGATTTCAGGTTTCCTTGATTTTATAGCAGCTATTATTCACAGAAATCACAAGGTTTTTGTGCTGACTGACATCTGATTTGTAGAGTTACAGGGCCTTTTCCAAGAGCCTTGCTGCTACAGAGAGCCCTTCTGGAAAGTATAGCCTCAGGGCATGTATCCCAGATGTTTGACGCCTGTAAAAGATGGAAGTGCTACCACCTTCAAATTAACAACTTTCTGGCAACAGAATCGCAATAAAGGCAAACATTTTCTTCCAACAGAATTTTTTCTTTGTGGCAATGCAACTGCTTTCATGGAAAATAAAGGTACAAAATGAAATTCAGTCAGCTTAGAAAAAATAAGTATTTTACAGTTTCACAATGACTTTTCTTATTTTTCAACACCTGCAAGACCTACTTGCCGCAAAGCTGTGGTTTATGAGATTCCCTATCAGTGAGAATTGGTGTCGCAGGGACAGAGAGACAGAACTGTGACGGCAGGAATTGTAAGGAGGAAAGAGCTACAAAACAGTCTCTCAAGACAACTCCTCCTAGAAGAAACACCTTTCACCAATGTTTAAAATCCCACCTACAGGGCTCACAAAGCTACAGAACTAGTACTAGTTTCTACTTATTTCTACAGAATTCCTCGGTGACAAAAGAGTGGCAAAAGAGATCAAGATTTAGGCTAAAGATATTAAAAATTTGCTCCCTTTTGCAGTGTTTATCTTTTTCCTTGTCTTAAAAATAATTTTGATTTCATTCAGCTTCTTTCCTTCTGCAGTAAATGTCCAGGCATATGCACTTCAAAAATTATGAGCATATGTGTTTGCATTGAAATAAGATTAAGAGAATAAAGCAAAAATATATAAAAGAGGACATATTGTAAAGTCTACATCATTATGTTTGCCAGCTTCCCAACACTGGGAGAGCTTCCCATTTCTGTGTCCCCTGGATATTGTCCAAAGAATAGACTTCAGGATATACTCATTTGAGAGCAGCAAGTCATTCAAAAATAGGAGGGAGATGTTTAGTCTGAGAATCACATGTATGCTGAGCCCATTAAAAAAAAACATCTCCAGTCACTCTGTCTCCAAATGTGTTGCTCATTTCAAATAATTTCTAGGAAAATCAACTCTAGTAACCATTGCTGTGAATCAAACATCCTTTCTCTCTGCCTTTCTTTCCAGGTGCCATTTGGAGGTTCACTTACAGCTCTGAGCAAAAGGGCTGGGAACAGCTGCAGCTGTGGAGCAGATGTGTCTGAGGCTGTTCTGCACACCTGGGACAGATGACAACAAAACACTTTGGGGGAAGATCAAGGAGTTTGTGATTCCCACTGTTACTGTGATGCCTTAAAGTGGCTACCTAAAAACAGAGACCAGACAGGAACAAAGGAGTAAAGGTGGTATTTATTTGAAAGGCCTTCAGGTGCACACTTCGGGGTCCAGAGGTCCTGCCTCAGTGGATCCCAAAATGGCCCCCCGGTCACGAGTGCTTCACACTTTTATAACAATATCAATTCACCAACTAGAATCCAGCAAATGATGTGACTCCCCCCAAGCCTGCCCCCCTCTTCCCTAGATGATGGTTTACACTTCTTGCTTCAGGATGTCCTTGGAGGGCAAGTTAGAGGTTTTGTTATGTCTATCTTCACACAGAGAACAGCACAAGAAAACAGTATCACAGCACCTAACAAGCTACAGTTACACAAGCAGTACAGAATCTGAAAAATGTAAGTTAAAACCTAAGGCATCAACTGTCTATGGAATAAGCAGAGGGGCTTGATCACGTCTCTAGAGATCAGGATTACCCATGCCAGTTTGAGAGGACTTTACCCTCCAAGGCAGTGGGAAAGCACAATGTCTTCCCATGCCCATTGGTGCAGGAGGTGATGGGGAGGCAAAAAAGTTATTCCAGGAAATCTGCACATCTCCTTCTTGGTCACACCACACACAACAGTTTTCTCGGATATACCTTTTTGCATGTATCTAGCTATTCTTTACTCAGTAGGACAAATTAGCTGCAATTTGGATCAATCCTTTGGACAAATAGAATTTATATTGAATTTTGGTTTGATTTTGGTCTGAGTTTAAGTAGCTTCAGAAAAAAAAACCCAAAGAAAAAACTCCCTGAAGGTACTATGTTTTAGATCACCATTATTATATCTTTTAAGCAAAACATTTTCATTTCTTAAATTTGAAACCATTTTTCAAAGTCACATTAGATTTATTTCTAGAAGCATTAAAATTGCAGAAATGCAATGTGATTTATTTCAAATTAAATAAAACATTCCTATTGGGTTATTAAATTTCTTATGGACCTTATTTTTTTGTTTATATGTGGTTCAATTTACATCACAAATAAATAAATAAATAGCTGGTTTTTCATGGGTCTTGAATTCACTATGACTAATCTGATTAGAAAGATAAGTATTTGGCAATTTTCTTGGTGAGTCGGCACACCAAATGCCACAAATTCACAAACACAGTTTGTGTCTGATTTAAGAAAATATGCATAGCATCAAATAATTGTAAAAGGACTTGTTATAGCTGGGCTGGTCTAAGAATAAAAAAAGAAAGGAAGTTTTTATAGTGTCAAATACCAGATGTGCTGGAAAAGTGGGCACAGCCCTCTTCCCTTCCTCCTCCCTCCACAGGCCTAGAAGGCCCTGGCACTATGGTCTTGTTCCAAGAGGAGATGGGAGTTATGAATGGATGTGGGGGTTTAAATAAGTTTCTGCCTTTTGCCCAGGCCTCTGGCAGCAGGCAGGAGCTTTATTGAGGTGGTCAGCATCCCAAGACCCACTCTCATTCACAAGTTCTTTAATAATGGCTGAGTCAGTCTATTACAGAATGAATTATTTATTTAATAGACACAAAACTAACATATAACTTAAAACAGACTATTGCTACACAGGAGTAAGACAAAAAGAGACAACTAGTACTACATGCAGGGTTAAAGATACCAATTTTACAGCTAGCGAAGAAATAGTACAGCTTAGAAATCAATGTAACTTACCATCCAATGGTGGAAGGGGCACACATTGAAATTCTTTCCCTCCATTTCTGGAAAAGTAACCACAAAGATGCGTTCAAGCTTCAGGAAGAAGTAATTTTGCACGTTTCCAGGGAACGTGTAAGAGACTTCTGCCTTTATGATATTCTGCATTACTTTTAGAGAGTAAAGCAGGCCTTTTGGTCACCTATACCTTTTCTTTTATCTCTTCCCACATCTGCACTCCATACCAAGGTGTGGATTCTTGGGTAGGCTTGCAGACTGTTGTCACCAGGAGATGGCTCCTGCTGGGCCTTGCCTGCCTGGGTTATCTCTCCTATCTGCACTGGCACCTGTGGTGGGGACGGGGGGAGTGTGCCCTGACACACTGGGTTACCTTTGAGATCAGTCACCAGAGCTGGGAGCACCAGGGCAGATCCCAGGCATGTGACATGGACTCATGGCTGAGCTCACAGTCTGGTGGAGCCTTGCCTGTGGATGAGCTCTTAGTGTGCAGCCTTACCAGCACACCTTCAGTTTAGGAGTCCTCAGTACTACCAGCCCCCTACCAAGATTCTCTCATTGTAATTTTATGTTCAGCAATAAATCTGTTTTTCATTAATGAGAGAATTAACAAGAGAGACAATCTCATTTCAGACCTATTAAAAACAAAATTAGGTATATTAAACAAGGTATATAAAGTGCTATGGGAAACTTTTTTCACCAATAACCATGACTGCAGCCAGAGTAATCCAATCTAAATTGCTATTGAAAAATTGCATCCCACAGTTTTCCTATTTCTGAAGGTCACCAGCTCCCCCAGACTAACCATACCTTAATTTCACTTGCATTAGTTTTACAACAGCACAAGTAAAAGGCCTTTGAGAGAGTTACTTCTTTTCATCAACTCATTTTAATAAAACCAGGATCTGGTTAAGTAGGTTTAATCACATAGATACAGTTCTTGTCTCATTGACTCTAGAAGGTTGGGGTGTAAAGCAATCCAAGAAAATCAGAATCAGCACCTCTGATTTCACTGTGGTGGAAAAGCATGTCTGATTATGCTGAAAGGGCTTGTAGCTTAGGTGGAAAATGCTCGATTATGAGCGGAATATTATGTCTAAACATGACACATAATTCATTGTGCTTTTCTATATCTCACCGACATCTGTTGTAATTTCTTTTTTTCTTTCCTAGTTACAACAATGAATGAAGATCTGGTAAAAGTCAAAAGGTTGAATTTTAAAGTCACAGTTCTTATGCAGATAAAGGACTGCATTTGTTAAAGCTTAGCATTTAACCACAGGCCATGACTGGAATTTATTAACTCACTAAAAAATGATAGTATTAGGTCCTCAGACATTGTGTAGTGACTGCTTGCTTAATTATCCATATCTAAAGAGTTAAAATGGTGGCTTTTGCTGATTTAATATTCTTCCAGCTTTCTGCTGGTGTGCAGCGTACTGTGCATTAACAACACAGGTCATTGAGTACCCACTGAAAGCTCACTCTGGAAGTACCTGAAGGACACATTGAACTATTCAGAAATCTGTGTCATAATACTTCATGTGTTAACAGAATACAAGGCACAGTGATGCATAGCAAAGGATCAGCCCAGGGTGGGCATCTGAAGTGCTCTGTCTTGCTGCTGAATGCTAGAGTGAAGCATTGTAATTTTATTCTGGTTATACTTTTAGTGCCATGATGTCACAGCATAAATTTGTACTTTTGCATGCAGCTCATGCTGGTGTGATGACAGCTCTTAAAATATTGAGCGATTGTAGGCCCGTCAGCATAAAATTATTCTAACATGGTGCCTTTATTAGTGCTTCAATAAATGCCTTTCTTCTTGTGTTCCAAGGTGGCATTTGCAAATGAGCTAATTTCTCAGCAGTACAATAATTGTGTTGCATTTATTTTGTGAGGTGGGGGTGGAGGAGGGAGAAGAAAAATGCTGTTACATAAAAGGGGTTCTTTTGCCATCAAAACTACATTCACCATCATTAGGCAAGTTTAAAAAAGAACACATTAACTAAATGACTGTACAATTATTTAAATGAACTTGGTGCTTTTTAAATTCATAGAGGAGTATAAACACTTTTCCAAGCCATATAACAAAAGATGTGACAGCCCTCTTGCCAGAAACACTTCCCGAAAGTCAAGCGCAAACTATGTTTGCTAACTGATGACAGATATTTTGGGGTTCAGAATGCATCTGCTTCAACAAACTAAATCCAGACCTGATGTCAGCTAACCTAATTCAGGGGACAAAATGAACAAAACGTAAAGATTAGGGAGGAAGCAGGTTTTAAACAGTACATGTTTTCTTTTACCATCTTTGTCATCTAGAAAATAGATAAAATTATGCAAAGAAAATGATGCATAAATGGAACTGTGCAATCATAATGCTGACTTAACAGGAAAGACTGTTTCCTTGATACACACATCCAACAATTTATCTGAGAACATTTTGTGTCATGGTGTGCTTCTCATTTCTTGTTGTGTTACTTAGACTTACGACTGGCTTTTCAAAGTCCTGCTTGGTATGCATCATTCAGTGTTCACAAATGTGAAATCCATTCAGTCACTGAAAGCATTTAATTGAAAGGGTATTGCTTTAAGGATATATTTTTAAATCAATTATTTCCTGAGCTAAGCTACAGCTGTTACCAATGCCACAAGTCCTTCATCTTTTCCTTCTTCTATTCCCCACTATAAATAAAGATGTTATTAAACTCAGAATTTATTCAAAAACATCTTCTACTAAATAAAAAGTAAAATGTTTTAAAAATCATACACTGGGAAGAGACTCTTATCTACTCTCTGAAATTTAAATATTTAATAAAATCTGTTCATCTGTCCTCTGGACCTGAATTTAAAGGATCTTTGTGTTTTTAAGGCAGAACTACTCACTAGTATCTGCAGTAAAGGCACAAAATGTGCAGCAGAAAGAAGTCATTATAAAGAAGGGACTTAATTAAAACATACTGAAGTAAGTGTAAGTTCAACAATTGAGAAGATCTGGTTTTCTCTCAATTATGCTTAAGATGTGTGTTTTAAAACATCAGATGTTAAATAAGGCTGGATTTAACCAGAGCATACAACAGCACTTTTTGCACAGCGAGGGTCAGTTGTGTTTAAACAGAATCAAGCACAGTCATAAAAAGCAGAAAAATAGAAGGAAAACCAACATAGTGCTACATCTACTGCATAACCCTGAAACTGTAGAGGGTACTTTGTGAAAGAGCACAGAAGTCAGCTACCATATTTTAAGAGCATGTTTTTAGCTGCCTACCATATCTAGCTACAGCTAGGTAGGAGAATGATTTGCAGCCTGGGAATATCTGAATACTGTAAATATAAAGGCAAACTGATCAGGAAAATACATTATTGTTTAATTAAATTGCAAAGTTTTTGTTACTAACCCTGCAATAAGAGAAGATGCTAATGGCATTTTTATAAAAAAATTAGCTGCCAAGTGAGTGCATCCATTTCAGAAAGAGATTAATTATTTGCCATATATATAATATATAATATATAATATATATCATATATCATATATCATATATCATATATCATATATCATAT
>VZTN01006520.1:16834-26834 GCA_013400515.1 Erpornis zantholeuca
CGGCAGGAGCCGAGAGCCGCGGTCTCCACGAGCCCCCGGGGCCGTGCTGTCACTCCCCCCGGTCCCCGCTCACCCGGGGAAGGGGTAATCGCGTGGGGAAGCGGCGGGAGGGACGGCGGACGGGACGGAACGGACACGGGACTGGGATGCTGATAAGTGTGCACTTGGCTAAATTAAATTGCCAAAGCTTCTCCTTTCAGTAAAAGTGTTTGATCTATTGCGCTGTCAATTTAAAGTGTTTAAGGAGAAGCAAAAGCATAGATTTTAGGATGCTGGCCCAGCACCCATTCATCATGCATCAGGGACTTTAAGCCTCCCGTTTTGCTGTAGTTAACATCTCAACTCTCTGCCACGGGAATCGAGGCAGGGGAGCGGCCGCGCAGCCGGAGCAGGAGCTGGGTCCGGCTGTGCGCCGGGCGGCGGGACGCCGAGAAACCCTGCTCTCTCTTGGCAGTGCCGGCCAGAGGAGCGCCGCGAAGGAGGAGTTAGTGGTTGAAGGGAGGAGAGAAACGGCCCTGCTAGCAGGCGGGGGTGGCGGTGGGGCATCCTCGCTTTTTTGGCTTCCTGGACTACCGCCGGGGAGAGGCAGTACACCGGGTGATAAAGCTGGGAGATGATATTTCCTTTTTTTTTTTTTTTTCCCCTTTGCCTTTTTCTCCCCCTTTTCCTTCTGGCCAACTTTAAGAAGGTCCCGAAGGTCACCCTGATGCCTTAAATGGCTACCAAGAAACAGAGACAAGACAGGAATAAAGGAATAAAAGAAGTATTTATTTGACAGGCCTTCAGAGGTACACTCTGGGCTCCAGAGGGTCCTGCCTCAGTGGATCTCAAAAGGGACAATAGGTCATGAGATCATCACACTTCTATATCAGCATAAATTCACCAACCAGGACCCTAGCCAATGATGTAATTTCCCCAAGCTTTCCCCTCTCCCCAAGATGATGGTTTACAGTTTTTTTGGCCTAGGACAGTCTGGGTGTCCTTGGAGAGCAAGCTAGAGAAGCTTTGTTATGTCTATCTTAGCATGAGAGAACAGCTTAACAAGCTACAGGAAACTTCAGAGTTACACTAGCAGTACAGGATTTGAAAAATATAAAAGTTAAAACCTAAGGCATCAACCCTATGGATGCCTTTCCACCCTCTCCCTAGCTAGGGATTGCCTTTACCCCTGGTTTCCAGACCCTGGGCTGCACAGGCTGAGGCAAGATGCACAGGCTGAACTGGAGATGTAATATATTCCCCTGAAGAGTTTTACATACTCCAGCTCTCAACTGTAACTTCAGTTGGTTAGCACTCTCCTCATCAACATGGATGTGTATAATGTGAAGGTGTAACAGGCTCCAAATGCTTAAGTGCTTTGTTTCACAGCACATTTTCAGTAAAGGTCAAAATAAATTCATCTCCCTACGATGCATCATTTGTATTTGGATTCCAGAGCCATTAGCAGAAGGCTTGAGTGGAAATGTTATCTAATAAAAAAATGCCCCTGTGGGTGAACATGGGAGCTGGCTTCCCACAGTCTGTTCTTAGATGGGCTGAAGACAAAGCCATGTACACCACACATCTCTATTTGGTATCTGTTAGATGTCACTCTTTGGTCAAAGCACTGAACTCTTCCATGCCTCTACACCATTGATGCTGAAGAATGACAGGGGGTAGCAGTCCTGATTTGGAATGAACAGGGAATTTAATGATCATGGAAGTGAGGGGCTAGAGGGCTGAAGCTCTGAGTTTGAATGTTAGATTTTAAGTGATAGATTCACCCCACTCAAGACCTGTTGGAGGACACCTCTCCTGTGGAGATAGGCTGTGCTGGGCCAATCTACCCTGGTCTGCTGTGGATACTTCAGCATTCCAAGCCATACTGCTGTAGAGTTCAACTTTTTTTGCCTCTGTCCAGATTTTGTTAGAGCTTTTATCCTCTTGTGTCGTGTTCCTGCCTCTTTTCACTTAATAATCCTTCCATTCCCTTCCCCACCATCATTCCATGTTTTATACTTCATATATGTCCCTTTTCCTGTAAAAAAATAATGTACTGGAAGAATGGACCTGTGTTCCTGGAAGATCAGGTAACAAATCCATCTGATTCCCAGAAGACAGAACAGACCCCAAAGATCTCCATGTAAATAAAAAACTAGACTGGTTACCAATTCTACCTGAAGGTAAATTGGTGAACACTGCTTGGGCCCAACACCCAGTCAGTTCTGGATAAATGAAGAAAAAAGATGAGATCTCAATAAAGATATTGGTTGCAGGATGCATTAAAGACACCTAACCTTTAAGCAAGTTTCTTTTCCTTATGGTGAGCTTGGATATTACTTTCCTTTGAAATGGCATTTGCAAAAATCTCATTATACATAATTGCAATCAACTCACTAAAAATTGCATTTCTTAAACCCTTAGATACCACAGATGCCCTGGACTTCAGGGTGAGCCTTGAGACAGTGCTGCACAGATGACTCTGGGATGTTAAAGACTGATTTGGATCTTCTCAGCTTCTTCCTCAACAAAACTCTGCAAGTAACTGCAGTTTTCTGGGTTTAGCATGTAGAAATGCTTGTAACAGTTCATAAAATCTGACCTCCCAAAGGACGTGGCCAGGCATGTCAATGCCCAATGAGCAGGACCCTAACTTTGAGAAAGCTGCTTCTTGAACAGATCAGAGAAGCAAATGTATGTAAAAAGAAACTCAAAAAGTGCCCTATTTCAGTTACAGCTGGGGAAGAGAGTATTAAATCAGTAAAAGGTGCTTCCTTTTCCATGATATTTTTGTTTCTAAGCTTTTAAAATATCATAATGTGCTTGCCATATAATTTGTTATTTATGTAAGCTCAGTTCTAGGGAACTGTTTAAGAAGTAAACACGTGCAGATTATCAAGCAGGTAAAGTTCACGGGAGGGATATAAAAGTTGAGTTGAGTTGTGCTGCTGAAATTCTCCATCTAAAGGTAAAGTCTTCTTCCTCCCAAACAATATAGGGAGACAAAGGTTGTGTATGCATGTAAGCAGCCATTTAACCCTCAAACCTGAGAGCTGTTGCTGGATCTGTTTTTGCCCTGACTCTATCCCCCAGGGCTAACCTGGGCTCACATGGGTGTTGTGCATGGAAGCAGGGACGGGGTGCAATGGGGTGTAATGCTGGTACAGAGGAGTCTCCCCTGAAAGCACACATAGATAGATCTGTTAAAACTAATAAAAATGGGTTCTGATGCCAAATTGATTTTTGCCTTTTTCCTTTTATATATTTTCTATATTCTTTACACATACATTTGTAGCTCTGTAGGCTATCACAGTATTTGTAGCTAGCATTTTGCCTACTCTGTTAGACAGAAAGACAAAATAAGTTCCCCAGTGACTGCAAGCTGGGAGTCCAAGGTTAGATTCTCGGGGAAGCCAAGGTTGAAAGTAGCTGTCTGAGACACATTTTCATAAACAGTTTCATTCCTATCTAAACTTTTCTAAACAAAGTTTCATTTCCTAGAGGGGTGGGGGTGGGGTGGTGGAATTCAAAGAGTTGAACCGGGGAGGAATTACCTGACCACTTAATGTCTCTAACTGGGGACTTTTGTCAGATATGCTAATTTGCTAAACATATAAAAACTGTATAAGCATTATGCTACACATGCATCTGCAGCATTTTCCACCTGGTGAATTGTGCACTTAAGGATCCTTTTAAAGGTAATGCCTTTTTAGCTAACCATGTCTGGCACATGATTTTAGGACCAGTGAAAAGGCATCAATAAGATGAGTGCTTACACTATGTCTCCTTTAATCAGAAAGCTACAAAGATGTTTTCTCTGTCCATCTAGTTAAAACTCTGAAATTCTTTGAACGCATTTTAGATATTAATGAGCACATCCCCATTTTCTCTATAAACTCTTCCAAAATGTTTACGAAATCCCATTGTTATCTGTGAACTTGAGGTTGCCTCCAGTTATGCAATTGTTTTGACCTGTGCAAGTCATAGTCTGACCGACAAAAGACAGCACATTCGACATCATGACTTCTCATAGCAGTTCTCCCCATCATGGCAGAAAACAAGCTTTATCAAAACACTTCCATTGTGAATGGTGCAAGTGAGTTGACCTCAAGAACAAGTCTTCCTGGGCATCTCTGAAAGAGTTACTGTGCAGCAGTACCTGCAGAAGAATAAACTTCTCCTGAAACAAAATATTTTAGAATAGTCATTGCCACATATTTGTTTTCAGCAAGCATATACTGCATGTGATTAAACCGGCAAATGGGTTAGAAAAACGCTGCATGTGAATAAATCAATAAATGGGGTAGAAAAACATTGGGATAGGGAAAGCTTTGGTCACCAAAAGGAGGTTGGAGGTTGAATAAGGAGGACAGCAAACTAAAAAAAGCCAGACAAACTGGTGGAGTAAGGGATGAAGCAAAATAGTGGAGATAGCAGTTATTTTGCATCATCCTGCAAAATTAATCCAAGTTCCATTTGATAGACCAGTATGTTGTAGGGCTTCTTTTCTGCTCAAAGTGGCTCAATGTAGCCACACAAAAGGGTGAATCTCACTATAATATATGATACAAAATATTTAGGTTGGACATGCCATATCTTCAAATCAGAAAAAATACACAGCAATGTTTTCTCTTGAATTTTCTCCTTAGTGTCCATGTAGCACATTTGTAATAATTTCCTCCACCACACACAGAGGCATACTTCATACCAACTGTGAAAAATTGTGTTAAACTTGAGCTATAGATAAGATTATCTATTTGTAGGGAATATGACTGATGCTGTGACTGTCAAAAACCCATGTTTTTGAAAATCCCGGTAATTCAGAATCTGCTTGAAATTGAGACAAAAATAAAAAGAGAAATACATTAAATTTAAAAAATACATTTACAGCACTCACTTATTCATCTTTCTCTTTCCGGTGCTGGAAAAGAAGAAGCAAAATATTCAGTATGCCTTCAGAAAACCTATGTGACATCAGAATATCTTTATGTGGGGTCACAGTAGGATAAAATACAGTTCCAATGGACAATTACAGTTCTTGTTTGGGGAGGCATTTTCTTCTCAAGTTTTACCAAATAACCATTGTATTTACAATCCTGAGACTATATTCTTTTGGATATTTAATATTACTGAATGTTTTTACTTCTTACCAACAATCCTAAAGACAAACAACTCTGATTTAAATTCAATAGATTCTGTAGTTGCAATAAATTTCAGTAAGAACATCTTGCAAATACATGGTGTCCTCAAGCAGACTTTAGAATCTTTGAGTCCTCTTGTCACCTGTCTGAAGCTTGTTTGAAAGACTTGTTTATGCCTGCCAAATGACATTAGTATGTGTAAGCCTTGGCCCTCATGAGGTGTTGCCTGCGACATCTTCACTGGATGTGCCTTGTGAGCTTAAAGAGGGTGACCTGGAGGACTCCACAACCTACACCGACTTAGGAGTGCCAAGAGCCTGCAGAAGTGGTGAAGGAATAGGTGGGTCTTCATCAAGTTGCAGCCGAGTAGACATGGCCTGTAATGGAGATCTGTGTCTGTAGAAATCTCCTGTAGTAGGTGACAAGAACAAGTTCAGGAAGATGTGAGACACTCTAAGATCATTTGGAACTGGTCACAGAAGGCAGAATTATCTTCTTAAAATCACAGACACTCTCTGAATTCATCCATTCAGGAGCAGTGTTTGCCAGTGTTTTCCTTGTCCCAAAGACGTCAGTTCTATTGACCATTCCTCAGGAGCAAGTACCATGCACATGGGCATCCCTTAGCTTTGCTCCGTAACTTTTCTCCAGATTACCATGGCTAGCAGTGTATGGGAAACAGTTGTAGTCCCAGAAATTTCCCATCTTACTCTTCTTAACTTCAAAAAAGAGCTCTGGTAGATGCAAGAGAAAGTAAAAGGTGACTGTTCAGCCTTTTATTTTAGGGGGAAAAGAATAAGGGCACCTTATTATTATTATTATCTGCTCACCTTCTCCTGAGTCTTTCCTTGGTTGCTGAAGAGGTGGGTCCCCCCTTCAGTGGAGTTGTGGCTGTGGAGAGGACATCTCTCCACTTCCTGGCAGGGTCAGGCTGCTCCCAAAGGAAGGTTGAGCATGACAAGCAATACCTGGGCTGTCTGTTTAGAGCCAGGGGGATTCCCAGTGGGGCTAGACGGCACCTCTCTTGATTTCTGAGCATGTCTGAGCAATAAGTTGTCCATTTAATACAGGAAATAAAAGGTATTGCAGAAACAAAGAATTATTTTCATCACTGAAGTTTTTGGCTGAAAATGTTTGGATTTATGACCAGTTGGCCTAAATGAACTCTCTCGCTTGCCTTCTTCTCCAGATGCCTAAGTGGTGGCAGATCCACCCACCATTTGCACTCTATATAGCTCCTTCCCTGAAAGGAAATTAATGGAAAGTGCTTGAGGTTCATCATTTCTGAAAAATCAGGCTCAACTGTGGACTCTGCAGCCGAACTTTAATGGACTACTATTTTAAACATACTAGTTTTACAGGATTTTACTCAGAGTTATTAACATGATGAAAAAAATATCTGTGTTATGGAAAAAAATGAAATAAGGAAAAAATCCCCACCATTCAATTGGCTTGATTCATTTTCCTGTAGTATCTCTTGCAGTCCATCTGCTGAAAGGTGAAGCCAAAATGTTTTAGAATTATGTTTTCATAGGGAATTCTCTGTTAATTAGTTATCTCTCTCTGCCATGTGTAGCAATGGATGAAATCAGCTACTGTAATTTCATGAAAGGCAATGTTGGACTGTTTGTTTGCAACAGCATAAACACTTTCTTATACACAGCACTCTAGTGGAACAGGAGTGGTCCAAATAACATTTTTTTTCAATATAATGAGGATACACAGCTACTGTAGCATCACAGTGTCTTATTTCCTTGTGTTTAAAATGGTGGTCTTAGACTAAATACAGCAGAAAGATCTTATGGACTGAGATTAATTTTTGCATGCACTTTAAAATGCATTTTTGCAGAGTAGAGCTTAGCTTACTAAAGTTACTATTAGGATATTTTTATTTTTTTAGAATAAAATAGTCTTCTCTGCAGTTGTATTTAATAGGACAAGGTTCAGCATCTTCTAGTGTCATGAACTGCTTCTTGCAATTCTTTTAATGAGGACACAGCACTACCGTACTGTGGAAAAGTGTGTTTTGTAATTGCAAATGAAGTATTTTAACCTTTTTACCTTTTAATACCACAGAATACCCCAGGTAGCTGAAGACTGGCTTGTTTCCAAGGAGTTTTATTACAGAAGAAAAAGATGAAATACCATTTTACATATTTTTCATGTTTGTAATTTTTTTTCTTGCAAATAATACTCTGTTCCTTGGTAGTGGGGCTTTCCAGCTACAGATCCCAGTGTAAGTCCTTAAGAGGGTGCTTAATTGGCTTCCTCTTTTGTCATGGAGAACATCCAAAAGGAAAGCAGGGACAAGCTGTGGGTCAGGGGTCTATGTCTACTGGCTGCCAGTGATCTGCACTAACCACTTGATCAATAACAACTGCTCTCTCCTAGAGTAAGATCTCCTCCTCCCTTGCTTTGCTGCCATCATGGGAAGGAGGAAAATGCGCCATGGGTTGAGATTAAGCTATCACTGAGACTCTTATGCTCGGCATGGGAGAATCAAGTGGATGAATCAAAAGACTTTACAAGTCAAAGAAATCTGCAAAAGGAGCATGTATCTGTATTCAGCTTCTCTCTTAGGGAAAGGGGGAAATGAAGGCCTCATCAAACAACGTGCTTTTTCAAAACTATAGAGGACATGAAAAATTCTTCTGGTACTCCCTCCTGGGTAAATAAATGATCCTACATCTAAGACCCCTAACTTGGCCAATATGTACTCCTAGGTCTACAGGTGGATACGTATGATGAGAGATTCATTATATCAGAACAAGAATCAACAGTATTATACTGAAAACAAGGGCTAATTTTGCACAGCATGATATGTGCAACTAGTGATAACTTGCTTTGAGAACAAAAGGTATTAAACCTTCAGCATAGAAGGGATCTAAATATACCTCTTTCATTGCTTTCAAGATGCCCTTTGGACATTTTTAAAAATATGGACTTGAGGTAGATTAATTAAAAAGTCTGTTTAAACCATGGGGATAACTTTTCAAGGAGTATTTTGAGTTGTTAGGAAACGTGTGTGGAAGCCAGTGGGTCTACTGAACAAGGGACCAGTAGAGTCCACTGGAGGGACATTCCCTAAGTCAAGAAACACTCCCCAACTCAAGGAGACAGAAAAGGCTGCTCCCAGGACGCTTTTTTCATTATGATAATGTGTTCCAGTTCTGCTTCCCCGGTTGGCCCATTGGCCTCCCTGCCCCTTTCTACCTTTTATGTCCCTGCCCCTAGAATGTTCTCCCTTCCCTGCTCTCCCACTGGCCCTTGTTCCTCAGCCACTCCCTCACTATTTCCCGGTTGGCTCCCATACCTTGCCCCGCCTGTGCACCGCCCCCGTGCCCTCGAATTAATGCTCCCTCATGCTCTCTCTGCCTCTACCAACTCCATATATAACCCTAGACCTAACTCCCCTGTTATTCATCTTCATCCCTGGGCCCCTTCACTTGCATGGCTGGAATAAACCTTCCCTGTGGAATTCTATACAAAGACCCTTCCTGCCTCTTTGTCACTGGCCCATCCTTAAAGCTGTCCAGGGTGTGTGTGTGTGTGTGTGTGTGCGTTGCCACTGCCAAGTGGCTTCATTCGGAGATGCTTCTGGAAGGTTGCAGCCCCTTCCACCCGCCCACCACAACACATATGCAGAAAACAAAAATAAAGAGTAGTGTATCTTCCCAGGTAGATAGAGAAAATGCTGACCGTGGCATCTGGCTATGGTGGCATTTGCAATTTTCATTTAACATGTCCAAAGTGAGCAGCAAGGCCTACATGATGAAGAAAGTTTCTCAGTGTTTCTCAGAGGAAAATGATAAAACCCAGTGGGACAAAACATCCTGACTCAGCAATGGAGAAATCAGGAATATAAAGAAACACAGGACAGTGGCACAGGAGCTCTAAAAATAGGTGCTTTTAATATTTTAGGAGTGTTCCCCTTTCTGTATTTTTCCATAAGATACCTAATGCCATGGTCTAATATAAGTAATCTTTTATAAACCTGAACTCACAGTGTCTGTAACTGTAAATCACAGAATTAAAAAAAATCTGGCACTACGTATGTGAATTAAAAATCTAATTAGCTGATACATGTATGTGTGCAGAATCAGTGAGGCAGACCACACAAAAGTCATGTTAATTATGGGCTTGTGTGACACTCTAGGTGTCAAACTGTATCTGAGATACAGAAGATGTGTGAAGCAAACTATAGTAATTGTACAGAGTTTGTCGTCTCACATTTGTCCTTTTTCCACTCTAGTCCTCCATTTCTGACTGATTTCACCTTAGAATTATCAGAAGACTCACAGCTGGCTTTTTCTGTTGTTGCTGGAGTTGGTGGTGGTGGTGGTTTTTTTGGAATCTGTCTAACAAGGTACAAGATTGTGAGTCCCTGGATGTTAACCAGATGGGTAGCATTAAATAAACCTTGCCTTGCTGTAATTCAACACTGCGGTAAAATGTGAGCAAGTGCAAACAATAAAAAAAAAAAAAAAAAGAAAAAAAGAAAAAAAGTGCTACACTTGGTGTTTTTAAATGGCTAGACTTTAACTCTTTTCATTTTTTTTTCTTTCACTTGTTCTTACTGTATTGTGTATAAGGTAAGAGCAAGAGCTCTAAAGCAATAAAAAAAAATCTGTTCCCAGACTTGCTTAAATGTCAAGAAGAAACAAACTAAGGGCATAAACCAGCCAACTAAACCATTGGCCATGTCCTTTGTGCATTGTTCCTCTATAGTGACAGGGCTATGCTCTGCTTTTGGAGACTGACACCCTGCTCCTGAAAAGCAAAGCTGCTTAAACCAGCTGAATTTAAGTTCTTGTACCAGTCACAGACCATTCAGAGTTTTCTTTGAGTTTTTCACAAAATAGTTACCTGAGATCATATTG